>KZ807846.1:219625-239469 GCA_000696205.2 Oncopeltus fasciatus
GGAACATCAATGGAGCCAAAAAGCATCTCTCAGAACTCCAAAGCTTAATATCCATAACACAGTGCCAGATAGTCTGCTTACAGGAAACTCATCTTAAATCCACCGATAACTTTAAGTTAAGTCGATTCTCATCTGTCAGACATGATTTCACCGATGGACAGGTTGCATGCGGAGGAGTCTGTGTGATAGTCCGTGATGATCTTTCCTTTTCCGAATTATCGCTTAACACAGATTTACAAGCTGTAGCTGCACGGATTCACTCTGAATCTTCCTTCACAATTTGTTCTCTATATTTACCCCCTGGTCAAGCAGTTTCCATAAACAAATTAAACAACTTATACAAGCAGCTTACCCCTCCTCTCGTTCTTCTTGGTGATTTTAATGCTCACAATTCTATTTGGGGTTCCATGCATACAGATACAAAAGGAAGAATGGTCGAAAATTGTATCACAAACTCCAATCTTATTCTTCTTAATGATACTTCACCCACCCACATAACAACCCGTTTTAACAATCTTACATATTCATCTATTGATCTATCACTAATAAGCCCTTCCTTTTCCTCCAGACTTGAATGGAGAGTCCATGAAGATCCTTTCTCCAGTGACCATTTTCCTATCATCATTTCCTTTTTATCTCGATCCGTTCCTCCTCCTAAACCACCGAAATGGAAACTGAAAGATGCTAATTGGGAACTATTTCATACCTTAGCCTCCTTGTCAGAAATAAATTTAAACCAGGATGTTAATGAAATTTTCCATAACATAAAAACAATAATAAATATGGCATCTAATGAAGCTATTCCCAAAACCAAGCCCAGTAATAATTACAAAGTTAATCCCTGGTGGTCTGATTCTTGTGAAAAAGTTTCCAAGGCCAGAAAGAAAGCTCTGCGTCATTTTCGGCGTTCTCCCACCACTGCATTACTAAACAAATATCGTGCTTTAAGAGTTCACGCAAGATATATTTATAAAATCGCAAAGAAGCAATCATGGCAAAACTTTGTATCCTCTATGAAGGTGTTTACCACCATAAAGGAAATATGGGAGAAGTACAGAAGAATATCTGGGAGAGGTTATACGCCTCCCATTACGTCAATCTGTATCAATAATGCGCTCATCACAGATCAATCACAAATAGCTAACTGTTTCGGACAACATTTCTCCAAAGTATCCGCTACCCCTAACTACAACAACCAATTTATTATAATCAAAGCCACTGAAGAAGCTACTCCTCTGGTTATTGACGATGATCTCGGCAACCCCCTAAACTTACCTTTTACTAATCATGAATTTACGTATGCTCTCAAAAGCAGAAAAGACACCGCTCCTGGGCCAGATGACATATGCATAAGTATGGTAAAGAATCTTAACATGCAGAGTAAAAAGTGCATCCTTAACTTTATGAATAAGATTTTTTTACATAGAAACTTTCCTGACGATTGGCATAATTCCATTGTAATCCCAATTTTAAAGAAAAATAAGCCACCAAAAGAAATCTCAAGTTATAGACCCATATCTCTCACGTCTTCTCTGTGCAAACTATTAGAAAAAATGGTAGCCAACAGACTACACTGGTACCTTGACCAAAACAAACTCCTAAGTATGTGGCAAAGTGGTTTTCGGAAAGGACGAAGTACCACTGACAACCTTGTCCGCCTTGAATCTGACATACTAAGAGCTTTTCAAAATAAGGAACAAGTTATAGCCGCTTTTATTGACCTAAACCATGCATTTGACAGCACCTGGGCACGTCATATTCTTAATTGTCTGAAAAGGTTGAAAATTGAAGGGAATATGCTTCATCTTATAAAGAACTTTCTAAACAACAGAAAATTCCGTGTAAGGACTGGATCACAGCTTTCTGACGAGTTCCTGCAAGAAAATGGTGTACCTCAGGGATGTGTCTTGAGTGCGCTACTTTTCTGCATAGCAATTAATGGTATTACAGAAATGGCCAAGCCACCCATAAAAATGATGCTATATGCCGACGACATTGTAATTTACACGACTGGAACAAATCATAGAGCAATGACCTACCACCTACAAAATACCTTATGTTCCATGAATGAATGGATCATAAATCATGGTTTCAGCATATCCTTCTCAAAATCGGTTTGTGTACATTTCTCAAAACGGAAATATGTTCAATTACCTCCAATAATTATTAATAGTAACCCGATTTATTTTACCAAAACCACCACTTTCCTAGGGCTTATATTTGACAGCAAACTATCCTGGACTCCTCATATTAAGCATCTCAAAACGAACTGTACACGACACATAAATATATTAAAGACTCTTAGCAATACCGCATGGGGGGCAGATCGTTCCTCGATGCTTCTCCTGTATCGCAGTCTTATCCGATCTCGTATAGATTACGGCTCTATAGTGTACCATTCAGCAAGCCAGCGATCTCTTCTTATGCTGGATAGTGTTCAAAACACTGCCATAAGAGTAGCTATAGGAGCATTTCGGTCAAGTCCCGCGATCAGCCTGAAAGCGGAGACAGGAGAAATGCCCCTTGAATACAGAAGAAAACAATTGGCCCTCATTTACTACAGTAAAACAATTTTCAACCCTTCGCATCCAGTCTTCAGTCTTTTCTCTGATACTTCTATCCCACACCCTACTGTAAATTTTAATAATTATAGAACTCCTATAGAGAACCGAATTAAAAAAATCCTAACAGAAATAAATATTTCACATTACAATCCCCAACCACAACTACTAACTGCTATAGCTCCATGGCTACTAAATGAACCAAAAATTAACTTCAGTCTTTCCAAATACTCTAAACAGAAAACAAACCCAGTTATATTTCAGAAAGAATTCCTGAAATTAGTTTCTGAACTCTCCCCGTCTTCTTGTATTTATACCGATGGTTCCAAGAATCAAACCGGTGTAGGTGTGGGGGTATTCGGTGATTCTGGATCAATTATGCTCTCTCTACCTCCCACTGCAAGTATTTTTACAGCCGAACTAGTTGCTATCAGAGAAGCACTAAAAATTCCTCCCCGCCAAAACAGAATTGTAATTTGTACTGACTCGCTTTCATCCCTCCAAAGTCTCAAAAACACATACACTCTCAACCCTTTAGAAATAGATATTTTACAAAAAATATGGATACTAGCCGAAAATGGTGTCGAGACTAACTTCATCTGGGTTCCTAGTCATCTTGGCATTCATGGAAACGAGCGAGCTGACCTTTTAGCCAAGAATGGCGTTTCACAGGGCACTCCTCTAAATGACTACACCCAGAGTGATTTCGCATGTTCTCTTAAAAGAAATATTTTAGAAAATTGGGACAAAGAATGGAACTCTACAAGAGACAATAAGCTCAGAGCCATAAAGCCCACTGTTAGACCATGGAAAACATCTATTTTGGGAAATCGAAGGGAAGAAGTTGTTTTGGCCAGAATGAGAATCGGTCACACTCGACATACTCACGGATATCTCATGGCACGGGAACCTCCTCCCGAATGTCGTCGTTGCCGAGTCCAAATAACTGTAGCCCATATTCTCACAGATTGCCCGTTATTCGCACTTCATAAACGAAGGTTTCAATTACCAGATAATTTAGCAGAAATACTCGGTGATAATCCCCCAAATGTTACAAAACTATTTGACTTCCTAAAAGCTGCTAACATATATAAAAATATTTAAATATTCGTTTTAATGTACAAAATTTCTTAACAAAGTTATTGGTGGGGGGGTGGGGATGGGGCGGGGTGAGTGGGGGGCCTGGGTGGGGGCTTCCCGCGAGTGCTGGAGCTTGCTGGTTGGCGCCACTTCTGGAACTCTGGACTATGTTTAGGTCCAAGGCTTGGTGGAGTGCGGATGGAGCAGGCACATGCGCACTCCACAATCAAGCCTTCCTCCGAGAGCATGCACAAAAGCCTGCAATAATGACCACGGGAGAGATATCAGAGTGGTGCCGCTGCCGGTGCCGGTGCTCTTGGGGTTGCCCCTCTTTGGGTTCTCCCTCTGCTCTTCTGCCGTCCCCTTCCCTCCATTACGGTGAAGGAATAGCCATTTCTTACCGGCATTAAGGCAATAATGACCCTAGTGGTTGATTTGCCCAAAAAAAAAAAAAAAAAAAAAAAAAAAAAAAAATCATTTCGATAAGATGTCACATCATGTGAATGGTGATACTTTATTTTTTTGTTTTGATGGCATGCTAACCCTACAGGTCATTAAGGCCATGAAGGAAGTATTTAATTTTTTTCCTTCAAAAAAGCTCATTTATAACACTTTGAAAGACAAATTGATGATGAAAAAGAGAAGTGCAGTTGACCTGTTCTAGAGGATTGTTAATGTCTAGTGCCTAGGTCGATGTGACAGCGAGCAATCGATTCCAGACACATCGATAACAGGGGAAGTCGATGAGAACAGATAGTCCCAGGACATGGCGATATCATTCACCCGCAGACGTGAGACAAGGCCTTACACTAGCCAGGCTTGAAGTTAGCTTTCTCCGTTAGTATATCGAGCTAGCCGTTTCTGTAACGTTTTTTTCCCTCCCATACACATCACATGGTGGAAGGGGCTTTATTATGTAGCCCTTTTATATACTACACTCTAATCATAATGCAATACACATTCTATATTGTCTATATATTAACAAAATATATACCAAGAATGTTCACGTAGGCTTCGACGGTCGTCAGATGTATTAACCGTATCTTCTTCGGGGTTGGACCGTGTCAAATTGTTGTTATTTGCCGAGCTTTCGCACATCATGTGATGGCTCCTTCAGGGCTGAAAAGAGAATTTAAAAATCTCTCTTTTACAACTCACATTCTTTTTTCAGCCATGAAGAAGCCATCACATGATGTGCGAAAGCTCGGCAAATAACAACAATTTGACATGGTCCAACCCGGAAGAGGAAACGGTAAATATATATTCCAGCCTGTTGAGAATATGAACCCAGTTATTCTGGTGCCAACCTGCAGTATCCTGCAAAGAGGATATTTAAGGACCCAGCATTCTTGGACTACTCATTATTAAACAATGCTTGAGTTATGATATTTAAAAAAAATGAATGTGAAACTAAAGAAATGAAATATTTAAAAGATTAAAAGTAGTTATGTTTTTACACTTTTATATTTGAAATAGCTTTAGAACTATTCTAACAATGTTTTCATTTACCCTATTTAATATTAAGTTATACTTAAGATCTATAATTACATTTATTAAAGATTTAAACATTCTGTTACCAACATCATCTAATCCCCAATCATATATGCTTAGGTATAACTTTCATACTTAATGCAGGAGTACATCCATTAAGAATTCTCTTAAAAGGTCTAAGACAACCAAATGTTGTCTTACTAAATAATAGTAAAGTTTTCTTTGATGAAATCCAGACAGCCCTCCAGTTCTTGAATAATGAATTTCAACTCACCCAAAGCTTATCACTCATTCTAAAACTAGTCAAATTCACTGGTTCCCATAAAACAGGCAAACTAACCAAATATTTGAGCTTCAGTATCATAGTAATGAATATGTTCCATATTACCCTATGTTAGGCCAAGCCCAGCATTTAACGACCTCCAATTGCTCAATAAAGACCATCTCAAAAATGTATCAATATCAATGCACATACTTCCACACAAGGGCCATGCATAAAATAACTTAATGAGAATATTTTGTAGATCTAAGCCAGTATTTATTGATGAATTTTTGTAATTCTTGAAAATTATTTTAAAGTTTTTATTTACACAGTTTAAAATCTTTTATTACCCCTGCCACTGCTGAACATTTTTACACAACCAATATTAAACCATATTTTTTTTTATGTGCCGTATCAAAATATCTGCTCATGGACAAAATATAGGTTGACAGTACATTAGTTGATCTATTAAAGTTGTTTAAAAAGAAATATTGAAGTTTACCTTTAATTTATTTTAATTTCAAAAATTATATGTACAAAACATTTGTTTAAAACTTTACCAACACTTGAAACATTCAGGAATTGAGTTGATATTATAAAGCAGTTAACTTATTGACAATGAATAGAATGATGACTAAAGAAATTATAGAAAACTATCATATTAGCTAAACCAACTACTGAGGAATAAATGGAACATTTAACAAACTTAAAGATACATAAAACTGGCCCTTGGTTTAAATATTTTACCATTTTCATAATTCCTGAAAATGATTTTAAAATTCTTATTTTCACTGGCAGTTCAAAATCTTTCATTAACCCCACCATTGTTAAAGAATTTCACATAATCAATATTAAAGATTAATTTATTATTAAAATAATATCTGCTCATGGACAAACTTGGTTATAACAGTACATTAGTTGAGCTATCAAAGTTGTTTAAAAAGAAAAATTGATATTTACCTTTTAGTTTTTTAAATTTCAGATTAACAGCTTAGAGATTCCTAATTGCATAATAATTGTAAAAACCATGCAATAATAATAAATGGTAATATACACCATTTTGAACCCATATGAAACAAATAAAAATATCAAAATAATTAAACCAATGATCATAAAGAAACTTGCAGAAAATACCACTACCAACCTAAAAAAAAATAAAATAAAAAAAAGAAGAAGAAAAAAAATTGCAATTTTTTTTTGTCACAATAAATTAAAATTTAACATAAAGTTATGCACAGACCCCATAAATTTTAGTGAAAAAAAGATAAATTGAAAAAATTGTAAATATTAATGGCATTTGTCATCAACCTAACTTTAATTAACTCTAATAGAGTCAAGCATGAACAGATAAAATTATTTTTTATCAAAGGTAAACAGATATCCACAATTTTTTTTTTATTGTAAAAAGAAAAATTAAAGACATACTTCAAAATTTATTCAGCCCAATGGAATTCATTTCTTTGCAACAAAAAAATTGACAGGAGCAAAAAACAAAATGTAGTTGTTTCCTGGCTGGGACAGTTAGATTTTTTATTCTATTCCCTCTCATTAATTGTTTAAAATTTACATGGGATAAAAAAACCACAACCAAATAAAATATTTATAAACAAAATGTAGTTGTTTTCTGACTTTAAGAAACTGTAAAAACAATAAATGACCTCTTTCAAACATAATTTATATTCTTAGCAAATTCAGAAAATGCCAATGTCCAAGTACAACTGTTCTTACAAGCTGCTTTTAAAAAAACATAATTCGGCTCATGGGCAAAAATTTAGTAATTTAATGTGTGAAAAATTTAACCNTGTAAACAATGAGTTAAAAACAATTCATAATCTTGAGAAATAATTCTTTATTATTTCTAGAAAAAATATTTAACAATTAATTCAATTTATTATTTGAAATATTATATTTATTTTATTAAGAATTTTAAATGGTTAGTAGTTCATCACATTTTGGCAAAGGTGTTGCATGATTGAATATTTTATAGTTTTCGGTACAAGTCTAAGACATAACAGAATACATTACTAAGTAATTACTAAATGCATAACATTTACTTAAATATCAATAGCTCCCAAAAAGCCATGCACAAATTAGTACCCCATAGTCGACTAAGCGTCTCTTGGGTCTAAAAGGCCAACAAAAAACATATGAAGACTAGTTTTTTGTTATTAATTAACATGAAAAACAAATATGTAAAAGAAGCTATCATTTGATCAATAATCTGTTTCTGCAAATAAAATTTAGCATCATACTTTCCTGTAGTGATAGCTATAATATATAATCGTGTGAGAATGGTCGGGGTTTCGGCCAGGAAGAAAAAAAAAAAATATACACCACAATTTGGAGTATAATTTTTNCTTATTAGATTCTGTTATGAGAGTGATCACTGAGGTCTGGTCAAGCGTGCAAGAGAATTACATAGGTGGGAGATCCCTTGTGTCAATATTATGTGAATGTGTGTATATATATTAATATATAACAGTTGTCATGTGATTCATCTTAACTGAATAGAGTTTAAATTTAGGAGCGAGAACTTTATTTATTTTTTACCTAATTTTGAATAGTTAGTTTAAGACGATACTATTTCATTCGGTTATAAAAATTTCAGTAAAATACTAATAAAGGATGTTAGGTCTGGGAGGAGGGTCTTTGTGTAGAGGAAGAGATGAATGAAGCCGCAACCCTATTGTGTAGCTCGCCATTATACTGGGGTCAGAGGGCAGGGAAACAAAAACAGAGAGAGCCCTTTGTAGGACATCATTTAGTTTGGGGACCTTTGCCGGTGCTGGAGATTTCTTATAGAAGGAGGCTTGTTTGCGTTGGCTGGCTCCTCTTCAGCCCTTAAAATATAATAGATAACAGTATTATTGTAGGGAAATGAATGAGAATTTCATTTTCTAGAGAATTTTCTTGCAGGAATGCCCTGTATAACTATTTATTTATTTGTTTGTTTCTTTTTTTGGACGCATGCGCATTTCAGCGCCTGCACAAACCTAAACTTAAAAAAAAAAGTTGTAATGATATATAAAGTGAGCTGGATTTAATGCCTCTACAGGCAAGAACTGATGCACCACTCACAAGTACAAAAACAGGAAATCATGTCGGGCTACTATCCGGGAATGTCAGATTACTGTAAAAACCCGGTGGNCCACCACCAACAGGGGCATGAATTCAAATGTGTATTTAATTCATGCGTTCAGAAATTTAATTTCTTACGAGTCCTTGCCCCTATCTTTAGGATCCTTAGAAATGATGTGATCATATGCATAATAACTATGTGTGTTACCCACTTATCTATTACAAAATGGATGCCGGTCTAAAATATGGAGACTTTATTTTGCCATATATTGCACCGAGTAAAGAGCTATCTAAAAATACTAAATTTGAAAATATTCGATGACATTGATGATCAATTGATTCAAATTGACTAGATATCACTTACATATATTACTTTTCATGTAAATTGTTTTAGTATAGTAAAAGGCTATAGGTATGTAATATCCTAAATTTGTTGCCTTCTTAGGAATGGCTCAAGGGAGTCTTGCTGAAATAGGTTTTAGACGAGTTCACTCGGTGTTGAGTGGGTTTTGAAAGAAGGATCCATCATGTAGGGATTGCTCGCCTCTCATGAGCCAATGAATATGCCCCATCCTTTGGCTCGTACGAGTCGAAGACAGCTGTCTTCACCAAGGGGAGAACCATGTCTAACGAGCTCCTTCACCACCAGGACCAGTCGGGGGGCCAGGACACTGCTCGAGTGCGACACTGACACACACACACACACAGCCACAATGGGCGGGCGGCAAACATCACAGTCCCCCGCCGGCCCAGGATTATTTTCGGGCAATTTCTCCTAGCTCTCTGACAGCGACTTTTTGTCGTCCTTTCTTCTATAATGTCCTTCCTACTTGGCTGTCTGTTTACCACAAACAGCACCGCCTCGCGGAGGTGGGATGAAACAGGCGTGTGATCAGCGGCGGCACGGTGGTCCCCGAAAGTGGAGAGTGTCGCGGAATTGCCGGTCGCCGGAGACTTGACGAAAAAATTGAGCTGCCGAATGCTGGGAGAAAAAAAAGAAAAAAATACTGAGAGGAATACTAGTAATGCCACATGGGATGGGGATTGCATCGCCTTTTCTTCTGCTATTATTGCCGTCTCCCATATTACTCGCTTCGGACTCTTGACGTCACTACTTTCCGCAGATAGTCCTTAGTTTAAACAAAGCATAAGTTTCAGTCTTATTTTTGAATCCATTCAAATGAACTGTTTTATGAATCTATCGTTTAAAGTCAGCTGATAGTACTAAGCCGAATGCCAATGTTTCATTAAAGATGGACCAGTCGACTAATTTGAGAAGAAAATTAGTGTAAAAGTTAATGTCACGAAGGTTGGCTTTTGACTGTAATGGAAGGAAGAGACCCCCTCTTGGGTGTTACAAATTACATTTTAGTCTAATTTTGTTCTGTACTTTTTTTTTGTTAAATAGTAACAATGATATTTGGTATTCTCTGAATTCCCTTCTCCTCTATCTATTTCAGCTACAAATGAACTCATACAGTGTTTGCAATAAGATGCTTAAATTTCTTTATTTTAAAAAATTACAGGTGGTGGAGGGCATACAGTCACACACACACACACACACACACACACACGCACGCACGCACACGCACACGCACACGCACGCACACGCACACGCACACACACACACACACACAAAATATTTTTTAGTTACTTGAATAATTAAAATATATTCCGAATTTAAACTTATGAATATAAGTGAAAACTATTTTATATAGTTCATAACTACTTATGAATATGAAATACAAAACTATTTTTTTATTTTAGCATTTTTAAGATATAACTAATTATAAAATCAATAAAAGTGTTATTGATCATTTACTATTTATCATATATAAGTAATCTAAACATTTATTATTATTATTATTTTGAAACTTGCCAAGAATATTAAGTTGCATAAGTTATATTAATTTGAACTCATAAGTTAATAGTTATAGTTAGTAACTATTTAGTTAACTGTAATTTCAATATAAGTTTTGCTATTTTGAGTGAAAACCGTGTAAAAATTAATTCAATACTTAATTCTAATGAAAGGGTTATAGATTTTTTAATCCCGAGCAGTCAACATTTTGGTTTTTTTTAAATTGTAGTGGAAACTAAATTTTAATATTTAAGTATTAGATGATTTTAGTTCGAGTTCGGTCAAGGTAGATAAAAAAAACACAAATTTAAAAAATGTATTTTTTTAATAAAGGATTATCTCCNTTCAAAAGGAGAGTTTGTTGACCGTAGATATTATTCTAAGATGATTTTAGTTGGGGTTCGATCAAGGTAGATCCAAAAAATACAAATTTAAAAAAATGTATTTTTTTAAAAGATAATCTGCCAACGTTTCGGCTTACATTGTATGCCATCTTCAGGGCTGTAGAAATACAATGTCATGAGAATACAATAATAATTGAAATTAGTATAATAGAGAATTGCAATAATATAATGTGATATCAAAAGTATATAAATCGCAGTAATTTATTAATGCTAATGGAAACTCAGATTTAACTGACGTTATGTTGACTTTCCTTCAATCTTTATTAACCTTTACTTTAACTACTTATAGAGGGAGGAGTATTTTACAGGTAGCTGCCCTATTCTAAACACCCATGGTATTGGGCAAGCTTTCATTTCTCAATAAAAGTCTGCCTAGAGCAGGACTCGAACCCATAGCTTAGGTTCATGAGACCTTTAAGGATCCTTCCAGCTAAGCCGTTGCCCCAATTGCAAATCTGTACCAAGATGAAACCACTCAAGATTTTATGAAATTGTGTGTGGAAGCGAACTGCAGGTTTTTAAAAGTATGTGCAGATTATGATCATTGTTTAAAAAAATATTGTTAGGTATTACTATTATTATTATTAAATATGGGCTAAAAAAAAATATATGTGGGTTGTAGGTGGTCAAAAATCTTGACTGAACCCCAATAAATTCTTTACTAATAATCTCCGTGTCAAAAACTCTCCGTTTGAACTAAAATCTTGCTTTATTCGTTTACATATAAAATCTAACGAACGAACTACGTCAATAAAAATTCCGATTATACTAAAACATCCTGGTCAGAGTGTGGTCGGCTGTGTGGTGAAAGGTCTGCGATTTGGTATGGCTGAATCTAATCAATCCCTCTGGTTCCAAACCGCAGTTGACGTCCTAAATAAAGACGCAAACGGAGAACGTGCAGTTTGGAAGCTCACAAGTCCTTGAGAACAAGGGGTCCATTGTACCCTCTTTACCTTTATACGCTGGAGTCCGGATTCAAGCGTGCGTTTCCGCAGCGGGAGGCGTATCGCTTGCTGCTGCCCTTCGAGCTCTTTCATCCCTAAGTGGCAGCCCTTCTCCCAACAATGGCATCGGTTCGCAGAGTGACGTCCGGAGAAGGAGGAGGGGCCGATCTCCGAGGAATCAAGGGATTAGCGCCAACGGAAGGCCGGTGCAAAGCTTTGGAGTTGTGCCTTTTGTTCCCTAACGGAGGGCTCGCTGCGGGTTTGGGTCCCTTCAACCCGCTGAGCAAATACTCCAGTAGACTGCTGAAATGTCATTTGCTTTTTCTTTGTATTGTTCGTAGATATTGTTCATGGATATTGTGCTCACCCTTCCGGCAATCGATTAATGAAATTGACCTAATGTCTGTATTTAAGGGTTACAAGTTTGAAATTACTCCATCGCCAAACTATGTACCTTTTGAACGGGCGTTAATTCCATTATGTCAAACGCATTGTTCTCTACACTTTTATTCTTGATTTTCGTCCTACACCCTACGGTTATACTACAGATTGATGGTTTTTTTTTAAAGCCAAATTAGCTTTCAGGTTTTCGCCATTTTTCTTAACAAACCTTCCACAGTAAAATTATGAAAATTTTAACCGAGAACAACTGACCTGGTGTTCATAAAATTTTGAATTTCGGTTGCAACTGTGCATGCGAGGAAACCAAAATAAATGTGAGCGCGATGGTATAAGTACTATAAATGGGATAAATTTAGAGTTAGTAAATAATAATATAGCTTTACTTTCTAGAGAGTTACGCCAGTCACCCTCGAAGATTTGCCCCCTTGGTAAATGTGTCGGAATCTAAATTGTTTGTTCTTATAGTTTAAACTTCAGGAATAGCTTAATTTCCCTCTGAGATCTATGCTTTCAATACTATTATTAATTATGCCATATATTTGTTCACGATTTTCAGACAGCTCGGAAAAGTATTACACATTTTATTACATAATTTAGCAAAAAAGTTACCAAATATTATGCTAATTAATTAATAGAAATAAAAAACTGTATTAATAAAATTAAAAACATTCAACAAATGTAATAAGCTATAAATTCAATATGATAAATATCAATTAAAGCCAAATTAATTGTTGACACGCCATTAATATATATATATATATATTTGAAAAGTATTCTTATTAAATCCCCCCCCCCTCCAAAAAAAAAGAATTCACACATAACTAAGGGCTGGCATTCACGCGCGTTAACGCTGACACACTAAGTATAATAGTATATTATATCTGTTGACTTAATCGTTTATTTCTATTTTTCCTAATTATTTTGATAAATTACACAAATTGAATTATAATTAAAATTTTAAATAAGTGTGACTCTACAATTCTAATCACTTCTGCAATATTTAAAAAAAATAATATTTATGCTAATTTTTTCTTATGATTTCTATTATTTGCCTAAAATTTAACTCAGTTTTATTGAAGGACTTAGAACTTTTAAAATTGGACATATACCTACGGAGTGAAAAATGTTTTTCTTCGCTTCAAATTACAGAGGGAACATTTGAAACCCTATTAAAGTACCCCTTATAATTTCAATTTCAAATTTCCGTCTACATATTGTTGATAATCCACATAACCTGCCAATTTCTGAAATAGCCTTTCATTAAACACGACAATTTAGGTGTTTGTAAATTATACTAACGCTCGAATTATTAGCTAGAGCGCTACACACATTTTTAGTGTAGCCTTTAACGCGTTCTTTGCAGTTATGGAATGACCTCATTAGTGCTGTACCATCAGTACGATGTCCCTCTTGACTGGGACTGCTCTCTAAAGTGGCCGTAAGTGGGATTGTCGAGGAAGCCTCGAGGGCAGACGAAACCCTACAAAAGCGAAGGGGGGCTTCGCGAACGATTTAGTCACTGCACAGGTTATGGCGTCATTTAGCTTCAGCCACCTCTACCTAAGCAGTGGGAACTGTCCACCCCTTCGCCTGCAGGTCTCAAAAATTTTGAGGGAGAAAGGGCGGTTTCCGCACCGCTCTTAGAGGGTAAAATCGCTCACGCAGGAGTTGCGTATTCCAAACAGATGTCCCATGCTTCATCAAAGAGTGATGGATACATGAAATTATATAAAATATGCCTTATAAAGCCGTAGAGAACAAAGAGGGTAAAATGATCTCTAAGCATTGCTCGAGCCTGGCCGGGAAGAAGGATTGGGGTATTTACATTCGCATATTTCTGGAAAGATCAATGAGCGTAAAAGGAATGACCTAAAAGGGAATTTAAAAGGTGGAACCTATCGTAGCTCCTATCGTACTTACATTCGTAAATTTCTTCTTTATCAAGCGTTTTCCTAAAATGATATATATAACAAAATAAGTTTTTAAAAACCTATATTTTACATAAATAAATTCTATAAACTGGTTTCGTACTTCAAATAACAATGAAAGTAATAACTACTATAAATTTTGATCTTCTTCTGAACCTTCTCTTTATCTCATCCGATTTCAACTAAAGCAGGATTCTTTTAAGTTCAAAAGGAAAGTTTTTGACCGTAGAGATTATTAGTAGGGAATATTTTGGGGTTCGGTCAAGATTGATCCAAAAAAATACAATTTAAAAAATGTGTATTTTTTGGATCAAACTTAACTGAACCTCAACAAAAATTCTCTCATGAATTCTTTTAAGATTTTGAAAAGCATAAATAACGCATTTGATTCCTTTATTCTTAAAATTAGGTCTGCCATACATTTGAATTCACTTTCATAAATATCTTTCTAAATTTTTTTTTTTTTTTTATTGTGGATCAAGTTCTATACTTCTTATCGTAATGCTAAGTAATAACGTGGAAATTAAGATTATAAATTTTGGTTTCCTAAATTCACAACCTTCGACTAATTTTAGCCTTTAACAAACTTATCCAACATTTTACAAAACTAAGCTTAAATACCGAAATTTGTTTAATTATTTTTAAAATTGCAGATGCTAGTGCTCATAAAAACATATATATATATATATGTAACAGGCACGGTGGTCTGGTAGGTACTGGACTTCATGAAAATTCCTAGTTTCAATGCTCACAGTGCACAGTTGTTTTCTCTTTCTGTGCTTCTGTTTGACCCGGCCCTAATTTTTTTTTTTCACCGAATGGGAAAAAATCATCAGGTAACAAAAATGGTATTCTGACGGCGCACCTTCTTCAGAGTACACTGGGTCAAATAAACACATCTTCCGGGTTTCCCTGCCCTGGGCCGCTATGGCCTGTTTCATTATGACGAAGGTGGCCTTCATAAATAGTCTACCTGCGCTCAGAACATGATTGGATACAAACTTGATTCATTCTGATTGGAAACTCTATTGAATGGGAGAAAACCAGGCGGTCAGAATGGTTTGCCTTCAGTATACACCTTTTCTAGTGAGCCGTGGAACTAGAATAAATACATTCTAAACGTGTGTTTACCTCTGTCCGCGTGTGTTCTGTTTACCTCAGCGTATGTGTGTAAAGTTGGTTGCTTATTGGGTTATTGAGGATTTTGGTTAAATAATATTTCAAAAAAATATTTTCTCTTCATAAGTGCTGAAAATACATACAATCAATTTACAATTTCGAATACTTACTATTTATAAAATGAATAAAACTGTTATCTAACGTTGCTATCTGTCATATATAAGTAATTAGTCATTTTTTATTTATTGTTATTATTTTGAAATTTCACTTAATTTACCAAAACTAATAAGTAAGTAGTTAGAGCTAAGATTTGTACAACTGCACATCAATATATAACCTAACTTATTTAACCTACCCTCTATATCAATGTGACCATAGCCAATATAATAGTACTTTGAACAAATACAGATGTATTCATATTTTTAAACAATTAATACAGAAATCTGTATATAAAAAACTACACTAACAATAAAATAATTATGGTAATAATTAACAATTGAAGTAAGATATTACATTTAATATAGTTCATCCGGGTTTTAATATCTTCATTTATATAGATAATTATCTTTCTATTTTCATACGCATTATGTGCAATATTATATTTTTAGTTACCACTTCAATTGTCNACTGATCATATTTACTGAAAGTGATGCATTTTGGTTAGTATCATTTAATAGTATTTGTCTATTCAATTCCCGTTTTGTGTCGAGGGAAACAATGTGGGCTCGACTGGAAATTAATATTGGGGTAATTTATCTATTGTGATAGGTCTTCCACGGTGTCATTTAGAATTAGTCTCCAGTGAGTTTTGGGGGTCGGAGCCGGTGCAGTGAACAGTTCCACATTAGCTCTGGGGGAACAACACCAGCTACCCCCCTGTGAAGTGGAACGGCTCTTCTCTGATGACTAATTCCGTAGTCTTCTCTCGTGGAACGATTCAGCCCGGGGCTTTGGATCAGTTCCGGCGCCGGATCGCCTCCGGAGGCCATATTGTCCTCTCGCCGGAAGCAGGTTTCCGTCATGTTATTGCTTTGTCTGCCAGCCAACCGTTTCATCAACCAGTTCACTCCAGCACTTCTTTCACTCCTTCCACTCTTAATTCTTACTTCCAAACCAGTTCTCTCGTATGATCTCCTCTACGGGTTCATATTCCTTTTAGTTATTGCAGGCGGGTTACCTGAATATAACTAACAGGTATTCATTAACGAAGTTTAGACTTTTTGAGAGAGAGTTTTTTTGCATTTAAAAGGGAAAGGATAAATTGCAATAAATTTCAGTAGCATTAATTGAAGAAACTGTGGCCGCAATGCGTTGACAGACAGGCAGACATACTCACACAGTATAGTATAGGTAGTACATATAAATAATAATTAGAAATATTTATTAATAACTTTAAATAAATATATAGACATTTTGGTTTAAGTTAGATAGGATTGAATAATAGATAGAAAAAAATGTTCAAAATAATGTGTTTTGAGAATAACCTAATTAGTTACAATCTGTAGGAAGTAACCCACAACCCTTAAAAAAAATGCACTAGTAAAATGGACATGCTTGCAAAATCCAAAATTTATTTTAATTTGACAAAATTAGCTTTTTCCCCAACTAATTTCTAGATGAGTTCGATATCAGTTCCAATGTTTCGTTATTTAAGCTCTTAAAATAAATTTATAATTATTTTTAGGAGTGAAATGTTATTTCCTAACCTTGCTTTTAATAACATTTCTGTAATAAATCCTCATCATATACATGATGTGTCTCTCACTACCGCTACAGGTCATAGATGTTCAGAGGAGGTGGGAACTTGTTAAGAAAGTATTTATTTGTGACCCAGTGCACTCTAGAAAAGGTGTGTGGCCAGCTCACCGTTCTGGCCACCTGATATCTTCCCATTCAATGAGAATTGGTAGCCAATGAGGTCTGTGGGATCACACGAGTAAACTGGAATGGCCACTAGGTCATTACAAATAGGCGTACCAAAACCACTAACTGTCCGCTGGGAGTACGATGAAGTCGAACCCGGGAACTTTGGCTCAGTAGTCCAGTCCCTTGACCACTGGGTACCTTTTAAAAATTGGAAGTATTAATTTATGCAAAGATGGTATTGCAAATGTGGCGAAATCCATTTAAAATGACAATTTGGCAAATCCTTCATTTAGCCCTTAAGAATCCGTAACATGATGTCGGCAAAAAATAACTTTTCCATCTCAGAAGAAATATTCATACAATTTTCGGAGGCTATGGAAGCATGGGTGAACGAAATCCTTCATTCAAAAGGAGAATTTGTCGACCGTAGATATTATTCTAAGATGATTTTAGTTGGGGTTCGGTCAAGGTAGATCCAAAAAACACAAATTTAAAAAATGTATTTTTTAATAAAGGATTATCTGCCAACGTTTCGGCTTACATTGTAAGCCATCTTCAGGGCTATCATGAAGATGAGAGAGGACGTCCTGTCCCTAAGTTGGCTTACAATGTAAGATGGCTTACAAGTTGGCAGACAATCCTTTATTAAAAAATACATTTTTTAAATTTGTGTTTTTTGGATCTACCTTGACCGAACCCCAACTAAAATCATCTTAAAATTTCTTCATTGTTCTTTTACGGATATTCACTTTTGCTATCAAATTAAGAATCCAAGGAAAAAATTTGAAAATATTCTATAAAATTGGTTATTGAGGTCAAGATGATATCCTTGTTAAAAGAAATCCTATAATGACTATCCTAAATGTGTTGAAGCCTTATATATATATATATCTACCGGCGCAATATAGGAGCTCTTAGCGTTCATAATTATAGGGGGTATTTTTTATTTGGATTTTTTCCCTCTGGCTGGAGACAATCCCCACCTACCTAAACATAGTCTCCTCTCTGTACACACCCCCGTACCACATGTACCTGTCCCTTATCACCCCATTAACCCCCGTGTAGTCTGATAAGGACCGGGAGTATTTTTTCCCCGCTAGGTTCCTGCCCATCTGCTCGGATCCCGCTCCTTCCTCTTCCTCTCTCTGCCAGGATTTTTTCCGTCCCGTCCACCTTTTTGACACGTGTTCACCCCCACCCCAACTTACCTGCCCACACCCCCCTCCCCCCACCACCTTCTGCCAACTGTCTCCCGCAGCAGACCACAATACCTCCCCTTATCAGGAGATAAGGGCTCATCTTCGGGGTGTGCGCCTCCGGTCTGCGAGTATCTCGTCCAAGTGGCTCCATTTTCAATCTTGTTAACACGTGGCGTGTTTAGAAACATTTTTTGTCTTGAGGAGAAAGAATGAGGATGCAGCATCGTTCCTGTTTCTATTTCTTTTGTTTCCTCAATTACTCCATTGGAAGGTGTGGTTGGGCAGTTATTGGTGGTTATCTTTAAGTGGTGCTATAGATTAAAATCAATTAATTACACTTCCTGCGAGTTTTACTTGGAGGTAGAATTATCATGTGATATCTTTAATTGCTATTTACAGAGTTAAGTAGTCCTTTTGAATAGCCCAAAATGTCGCATAAGTTTACTTGCAAGTGTTAAAAACATTTCTAACTTCACACTTGCTAAATGACAAAAAATGCGTGACATATGTTTACGAAAAAATCTTAAGGAAGAAATTTATGAATTTAAACTTATCTTCCTTCTCGGATAGTTTAGTTGTCATATTTATCACACTCATTGCTCTATCAGTATTGAAAAATGAATGTCCTCATTTACTCTTATTAATATCCATATTTAATGAAACTTCGAAAATATGCTAAGTTCAACTCCTAAGCGCCGGACTTTTTCGTTTCTTGTGTATTCCGGAAGATTTATATTGTTTTTTTTTTATCGAATTTTTTCGATCGATAAATGTAACAAATTGCTAAACTTTAATAGAGTCTCATAATGAGTATAATCGGCCGAAGGTTACGGAGGTATATTAAAATTTAAATATCTTCTTTATTTATAGGCCCTTATATGGGTAAAATGTGATTTTGTAGCGTCGAAATTCCATAATAGTGAGTGTGTGTGTATATATATGTATATATATAAGAGAAGACAGTTCTAACAAATTCTAGATTTCAAAGGGCTGTAAATGTTATTAATAATCTTATTAAAACTTAAATTACTTGTAAATAAGTAAGAAATAATCTTCTCTAGGCTTGTTAAATTTCGTTCGGCTTTTCCAAGAAAAGCCTCTGTTTAGTTACCTGTTTCAAAGAAGAAGTAGGACAGTGTTCTACAAGATTCTCTTACTTTTATAGGAAAAAAAAATTGGTATGTTGGAAAAATTTAGCAGTGGATATACGACATTCGAAATGAAGAAGGGATCCGGGCGACCATTAATGGACATTGATGAGGTTCTGCAGGAAGCTGTTGAGTTAAATCCGTCCACAACTTGTCAGGGAGTGTGAAGCATTTTCTCTTATACACCCTTTTTTTTTTTTTTTTTTTTTTTTTTTTTTTTACGTTTAGCACTTGTTTAGGAAGAAACGCTCTTTCACTCTTCTTTTCCGACCAGAGAACTAGTGGTCACACTTTCATTGTTCTCATAAATTTTAGTAAATTTAGATATTCTTTTAAGTTGAGATATGATGTCAGTTAAAAGAGCTTGTTAAATGGTTTTTCTTCACCCGAAATGGATTATAAAAAGAACGATTTTAATGCTCTACCTTCCCGAAGTAGTTGAAAATTCATATAATTCATCTATGTATATATAATAGTAAATTAATATAAAAACAATTT
>KZ807846.1:239523-251079 GCA_000696205.2 Oncopeltus fasciatus
AAACAATTTTTTTTTCAAAATATATTATTGATATATAAAAAAAAAAAAATTGTAAATGAAAAAAAATATATGTAAACATTGCTGATTTTTCCTCTCCTGTTTTGTTCATCGGGCAATACATTTTTAAAACTCGGTATGTACTGTATGAAAAGCAAATTAAATTATCTTTATCCGGGTTTGTGGAGCATCCTTCGCAAAGAAGACAATATGAGGATACAAGCTCATCCTTGTTCCGGTTTTCAAGTCTGACAAAAGAAAAGGCCATACACCCTTTTGAGGGGCAAAAAGTATGGATTCATAAAAAATAAAAAGAAACAAAACAAAGATGGGTAAAAAAAAACCTCTAACCTCTGTGTGCGGCTCGTGTTTCTTAGCTCGCTGGCCATCTGCCGAGGCGTGACGTCACTTACAGGAGACCAAATATTTTTTGCTTTTTACTCTGTCGGCGTAGCCTCTTCTCATCTCGAGGGTGTTTTGTGGTGTTGTCAGAGGGTTCTGTCAGAAAAGGGCGATTAGTTATCGCTTGGTTAATACACTAGATATAAGTACTCCAGCACATTTACGATTACTTTTTTTTTTCGACAGGCGGTTCGAATTTCATTTTTCCTACTTTTCTATAGACTTATATTGTACTTCTATTTTCTCCTTCTTAATAGAGTTAAAATACGATGCAGACTTGTAACACTATGCACAAAAGAGTTAAGCTCAGCTCAAGTTTTAATCATAAATTTTGGCATACTTATAATCAATCATGATTATTTGTTACCATTCAGTAGCCAGTATTAAGTGCTGAAGTCCTTTCAGGAGCCCGGCTGGACACTACAATTTTAGTGGTGTATTGTGTAATAGTGCTCGTTATTTACTATTTGGAAATATCATTTCTTATTTTTCTGAAAGTAATCATTTGTTACTCCATCTTTCTCAAGCTCCTATTATAAGTGATACAAATTTGAAAATGTTAATTGTTAAAAAGGAATTGTAATTATTTTTATCAATCAATTCAAATTAGATCAATACCAACCAAAGAAATTGGTAGCAGAATAGCATTATTAGGGAAATATTTCCTAGCATTCATCTTCTTTATATTTATTTATATTATCTATTTATGACTGATAATGTACAATTACAATCATGCTTCCATTTTTCTTCTTTTTTTTTTTTTTTAATTGTTACTTAACCCCACTTTCTACAACTTAGATCATCGAGGGAGGAGCTATGTAGATGTAGCCACATTATTCTAAATAGTCATGTTAAAGAAAAATGCCTAAAGAGGAATTTAATCTTTCAGTGCCAGGATTGTGAGATCGGAATGCATTCGTTTGGCAATCCTGGCGACTCCATTTCCTCTATTTCTAAAGTACAACTATATCTAAAACAAGGACATCAAAACTGAAAAATATATCTTGGTTGAAGTTAAAACCGCTCTGATAATTTGGTGAAACTTATTTATTTCTAGCCAATAATCCCATGAAATGGCAAAATTCAGTCGAGAGCCCAGGCGTGTCACATATTTTTGTAACAGTGTATAAACTCCTTCTCCTTTATTCTTTGTAGTCCTGAAGAAGCTCACATACAATACATGACATGGAGGAAAACTTAGCTACTATGACAGTGTCCAGTGACTTTACTACCTAACTGTGAGAATTACTTATTTACAAAGAGAGAGTTTGTTGACCGTAGATATTATTCTAAGATGATTTTAGTTGGGGTTCGGTCGAGACCGAACCCCAACTAAAATCATCTTAGAATAATATCTACGGTCAACAAACTCTCTCTTTGTAAATAAGTAATTCTCACAGTTAGGTAGTAAAGNGTTCGGTCAAGGTAAATACAAAAAAATACAAATTTAAAAAAAAAAAAGGGTTTTTAAAAAAAAGATTATCTGCCAACGTTGATAGGCAGCCCTGAAGATGGCTTATAATGTAAGCCAAAACGTAAGCAGATAATTTAAAAAATACACTTTTTTTAAATTTGTATTGTTTTTTTTTTGGATTTACCTTGACCGAACCCCAACTAAAATCATCTAAGAAGTTTATTTACTTTTAACTCAGTGTCATGGCAGAATTGATTGAGCTGAATTTTGAATCCTCATTTGTAGTTTTGTGAGTTAAGTAACACTAATTCTTGTAAACAGTTTTATTTACGACACCCATTTGAGTGTGATTTTGAAATTTTTTCCTGATAAAGAAAAAGTCAAAAGTCACCCACCTGGTTGCTTAATTTATTTCAAGTGCTGTTTAAATGTGTGCGCGCGTCAACAAATATTGGGCCTAGAATAAAATAGATCTAGCAAGTTGAAGGGATTCGCTATGAAAGCTAACTAAATGCTCTCTTGATAGAAAGGCATTGGTGGAGCAGACTAGTCAAGGCAGCTAAAAATCACAAAGGTGTGGAAAGGTGGGATGTATTCATATTTGAGAAAATAAAAAACGCTTCAAGCGTAAATATAACACCTCACCTCCTGCGTAAGCCTCGACTCTAGATCTGAACCACTGTAGTCCAGTACGTTTGTTTATGTGTGGATATTTGGGTTGCATTACATTTCGGCATATTACGAACATTTAATACGTTATTTTGGACTTTCTACATTTTTTTTTTCCCTTTCGGATTTACTTATTGTAGAAGGAATGAGAATGCTTTCACTGATAGAACAGTGCCACTATTGTGCCAGGAATAATGTCTCTTATAAAACAGGTATGGGTTCTCAGCTTAGTTAATTATTCTTATTTGATTTGTCATCCTTTAATGATTGCGAATCAGCCTCCTGGATCCGGACCGCCTTACACGTGAGAGATGTTTGTGTAAATCTGTAAGGAAGCAAGCAGGTGAGAGGACCACACCTGTCAATGCAGCTGGGTCTGCGAGCGCGTGCATCTGCCCCCTCCAATAGAGGACACAGGTAGCGGGGGCAGTCACGTGGCACACCCTCCTTCATCGGGAGCATCCTCGAGCCCCGTCTTGGAAGAGATCCAGTAGTCATCTGGACGCTGCCAGAAGATCCGAGAAGGAAACGTCATGGCTTCTCGCTGCCCCATGGAGTCTTCCCTTCTTGTCAACTTTAAGCCCATGATCGGATTCAGGTTCAGCCTTTAAGAATTAGGTTAGATAAATTTATGCAGAAATGTGCCTCATCAATGAGCAGTGCAATGAAGTGAATTATAAGTTTTATTATAGATTGTTTCATAATGCGGGGAAAACAATGAAGGAAAGATAAGATTTCTAATTTAAAAATTAAATTAATTGTTGTATGTCATCCTACGCTGAATTATTTACAAGAAATGCATAGGGAGCCAGAAAAAAGAAATCTTACTACCTCCTCAGCAGGGAATCGAACCCGGGTCTCCTACTTTCCGGGTAGGCGCGCTAAACCTCAGCATTACCGAAGCAGCTTAGATAATCTTTCCAACTCTCCGAACTTTACTCTGAGTCAAAACCCCCCCCCCCCCAAGACGTACATGTCGAACATGAAACGTATGTAAGAAGAACATGTCGTCTTATACACGAAAGACCGAACATTGCCAGCTAATTAGCTTAGATGAGATTATCTAAGCTGCCTGGGTGGTGCAGAGGTTTAGCGCGCCTACCCGGGAAGTAGGAGACCCGGGTTCGATTCCCGGCTGAGGTAGTAAGATTTTTTTCTGACACCCTGTGCATTTCTTGTAAATAATATTTCTATGGCTCGCTCTAGAAGCAGTGCAGAACGCATTCAACCTTCAAAGTTACATTCTTAAATATTTTCTTTAGTACCATACATCATGTTTTCCGTCTTATTCTTCGAGAAGTGAGGACAGCCGCTCGGCTGTAAGCTCTTGGAGATTAAGATAAGACTGGACTAAGACACTTTTAATTCTCAGCAGAGTTGGGGTTCGTTAAAGGTTGATAAAAATAAATAAATACAATTTTAAGAAATTTATTTTATATTATCACCCAACGTTTCAGCCTATTGTAAGCCATCTTCAAGGCAATGATAAAGGTGAGTGGGGACCTGTTTTCACCTGGAACAGATCTAAATGACTGAGAGGTAAGACAGTCATAAGAGACTCTTTACCTCTCAAGTTTGACTAAAACTTTTTCAAAATGAATAGGTCAATCTTAATTGTTTCCCCCCAAAAAATTAAATTATTTTTTATGTGTCGCTTGTTCTTATGGAAAAAGGTGATAGTGGGACAAGCCGGTCACACTAAATCCATCAAAAACTCAGAGTTGGTTCAATTATCGTTGGGGTAATTTCTGAAAGTCAGGCCGAGGAACTGTTAAATATTACTTATTTTTTTGAACAAGTCCCTGCCAAAGCTGAGCCCCATAAAACATTTAATAAAAGTTGAGGCGTCATCAGAAGTCTGGACTTGACGAATGTGCCCACTGATGATTTTTTACCCAACTTAGAATGGAAATTAAATCATTTCTCATAAAAGTATGGATACAAGAACTACACATTGCCCCTTTTTCAACCTTCACTTCTCCATCTTCAATAAAGGCAGTTTATCCAACACTTCCAGTAAGAAAAATGTACCAGCCCCATTGCGCTGCTTCTCATGTTTTAAAATAGGTCGCACTACGACCAGTTGGAATATAAAATCTTTCAAAACTTGCTGCTCGAAGGATCTCGAGAAATAAAAGCGTAAGGATGAAACCTTTTACAGTCATTGCAATGACCATCAATCCCCTCTTTCCAGGGACTGCCCGAACTGGCTTTTTCAGAAAAAGAGTTAAAGCCAATCCAAATATATGAAAATAAAAGTTCTTATAAAGCTAAATAAATATTTACTAATCGTGTTGCACCAACCTTTAACATGTCTTTCGCTGAAAGAGTAAGCAATAAGTTCAAATGGAGAGTTTTTTACCGTAGATATTATTTTTTGTTGACAACCTTGAACGTACCTCAACAAAAAAACATGTACTAGTAAGCAATAATAAATTTTTATTGAACATGTCTTTCGTTAATAACATATTCGAATTTTTTTCGGTTCAAACTGAATAACTTAACAGGAGTCTATCGGAGCTACACTCTCCACCTCACCCAAAATCTCGTACCCCCTCCCTTCGGACAAACTCTCCTTCTCACTCCCTATCCCGTCTCCCTCGCTGACCTACGTCATTCCCTCTTCCCTTAAGCCTCGAACTCCTTCCCCTCTCCCGACATTCCCCGCCCAAGCTGGATTATGGCTCAGTTATATGCGGTTCAGCTCGAACCACTACTGCTTGCTCGTCTTGACACAATCACTAGACAGAAATAATAATTTTACCCGAAGCGTTCTTTAGAAGATATAAATTACCTACAAATTATGCAGCTAAACTATTTATAAACCCATAGAATTTGAGTACCTATTCAAACCTAAATTCACACAAAAATTCGAGGAAAATAGTGTTACTACCTTTCCGTTATCTCTAACAGTTCTGGTTGCAATAGAAAACAGTGACTCTATAAAAATAGATAAAGCTGTCCCACACATTCCTCCAAGGATGAGGAAGTGGCCAATTTGTAATTATCAGTTGGCCCAAAATGAAAAAAATAAGTTACTGACCTGCAGAGTACTGTGCTGAATACCAAAACATAATAGGCTCTACAAAAGGTGCCAGAATAGCATACGGATCAAAGCGTGACATATTGAGTCGAGCTGTGCAATAATAACCGAAGATTCGACATTTAAATATAAGCTAAACCAATTATAAGCTGAATATATGAAATCTGTGCCATAGCATCAGTACTACGAATCTGTATGTCTACCAATAAAAGTAATATGGTAAAATAACCGGCTCACTCAGTGGATGAGGAGAGTTCAAAATACGCATACGAGTCACCCAGCAATTTTTAATATACTATACCTATATACTATATTTAGAGAAATCGAGAAAATGCTATAAGTTATATGGGCTCCAGGACGCGTGGGAAATATGAGGAATGAATTTTCACGCCAGGCAGCCAAAGAAGCACTGACTCTTCTACTTCTTCAGCAAACGATCGTAACCCATCCGAATTTCTATTGCTAATTACTGGCATTATATGTGGGACGAATGTCATCTTCATTCAGTTTATTTTTGGCGCCATTGGACTCCAGATCCCAAGGTCATAGGTTCAATACTCACAGTGCATAATTAATTTACTTTCAATGCGTCTGATTGTAATGCTCCGTGGAATTCCTAATGTCCACACATAGAAACACCCAGGCCTAATTGGATTTATTTTTATTTTATTTTATGGAATGGCATAACCTTCGCTCAGAACATGTTGGAAAAGGCTCCTTGCACTTTCTGCAATGTGTAACCTTCGAAGAGATTTTATTTTCAGATTTGCGCCGTTCGCGATATAAATCATCAACTTGGTGAGTTTCTTATAAAAGTTTTCTTCCCACTTAATTTTGGTCATTAATTACTTTGAAGCACTTTGCGTCAAACTACTTTTCTTCTTCTGTTCTCTTGTTCTCGGTCCGTATTTTTTCATTACGAGGGAGTAGACATTCTCACTTTGAACAAATTGTAAATTAAATATTGTATTCATTGTGGGATTTAATCTCACATTAATGAATCATCTGGCTAGCATCTATTGTGCAATGGATAGCATGCCCGACCGAAAAGTAGGAGATCCGGGTTCGAATCCCGGCTGAGGTACTAAGATTTTTTTTATTCTATTCCCTTACATTTATTGTATAAAATTAATGTGGGATTAAATACCACAACAAAAATAAGATTTTAAAAATAAATCAAAAGGAAAAAAAAAAAAGAGAGTTTAATAAATAGCTGCACAGTCGAGTTTGAGCCTTCGTAGCGATAGGACATCCCCTGTGCAGCTCCCGAGGATTAGCTCAGTGTCTTATTAGGGAGTACAAAGTTTACTTTAACTACTCTCAATTCTTTTACTTTACTTATTTTTATTTTATTATTTTAGTTTTTTTTTTTTNGTTTTTATTAGTTTATTCTTGATGTCATTTTTATGGTTATTAATTCTGCGGGAAATCGGGTTTTTTGTTTGTCCAATGTAAGAGCCTTGGCAGATAATCCTTCATGAAAAAAATACATTTTTTTATTTGTGTTTTTTTGGATCTACCTCGACCTAACCCCAATGTTTAATATTACTTATTTTTTTGAACAAGTCCCTGCCAAAGCTGAGCTCCATTAAACACAATAAAAGTTGAGGCGTCATTAGAAGTCTGGATTTGACGAATGTGTTACCCAACTTAGAATGTCAAAACGTTATTGACATTAACAAACAAATCATTTCTCATGAAAGTATGGATACTAGAGCTACACATTGCATCTTTTTACCTCCACTCCTCCATCCCCAATAAAGGCAGGTCATCCTTGACTGCCAGTAAGAAAATATATACCAGCCCCATTGCGCTGTTTCTCATGTTTGAAAATAGGACGCACTACGACTAGTTGGAATATTAAATCTTTCAAAACTTGCAGCTCGAAGGATCTCGAGAAATAAAAGCTTAAGCATGAAACCTTTTGCAGTCATTGCAATGACCATCAAGCCCCTCTTTCCAGGGACTGCCCGAACTGGCTTTTTCAGAAAAAGAATTAAAGCCAATCCAAACAAATGAAAATAATGTTATTATAAAGCTAAATAAATATTTACTAATCGTGTTGCACCAACCTTTAACATGTCTTTCGCTGAAAGAGTAAGCAATAAGTTCAAATGGAGAGTTTTTTGACCGTAGATATTAGTATTTTGTTGACAACCTTAAACGTGCCTCAACAAAAAACATGTACTAGTAAGCAATAATAATTTGTTATTGAACATGTCTTTCGTTAATAACATATTCGAATTTTTTTCGGTTCAAACTGAATAACTTAACAGGAGTCTATCGGAGCTACACTCTCCACCTCATCCAAAATCTCGTACCCACTCCCTTCGGACAAACTCTCCTTCTCACTCCCCATCTCTCCTCTCCCTCGCTGACCTACGTCATTCCCTCTTCCCTTAAGCCTCGAACTCCTTCCCCTCTCCCGACATTCCCCGCCCAAGCTGGATTATGGCTCAGTTATATGCGGTTCAGCTCGAACCACTACTGCTTGCTCGTCTTGACACAATCACTAGACAGAAATAATAATTTTACCCGAAGCGTTCTTTAGAAGATATAAATTACCTACAAATTATGCAGCTAAACTATTTATAAACCCATAGAATTTGAGTACCTATTCAAACCTAAATTCACACAAAAATTCGAGGAAAATAGTGTTACTACCTTTCCGTTATCTCTAACAGTTCTGGTTGCAATAGAAAACAGTGACTCTATAAAAATAGATAAAGCTGTCCCACACATTCCTCCAAGGATGAGGAAGTGGCCAATTTGTAATTATCAGTTGGCCCAAAATGAAAAAAATAAGTTACTGACCTGCAGAGTACTGTGCTGAATACCAAAACATAATAGGCTCTACAAAAGGTGCCAGAATAGCATACGGATCAAAGCGTGACATATTGAGTCGAGCTGTGCAATAATAACCGAAGATTCGACATTTAAATAAGCTAAACCAATTATAAGCTGAATATATGAAATCTGTGCCATAGCATCAGTACTACGAATCTGTATGTCTACCAATAAAAGTAATATGGTAAAATAACCGGCTCACTCAGTGGATGAGGAGAGTTCAAAATACGCATACGAGTCACCCAGCAATTTTTAATATACTATACCTATATACTATATTTAGAGAAATCGAGAAAATGCTATAAGTTATATGGGCTCCAGGACGCGTGGGAAATATGAGGAATGAATTTTCACGCCAGGCAGCCAAAGAAGCACTGACTCTTCTACTTCTTCAGCAAACGATCGTAACCCATCCGAATTTCTATTGCTAATTACTGGCATTATATGTGGGACGAATGTCATCTTCATTCAGTTTATTTTTGGCGCTATTGGACTCCAGATCCCAAGGTCATAGGTTCAATACTCACAGTGCATAATTAATTTACTTTCAATGCGTCTGATTGTAATGCTCCGTGGAATTCCTAATGTCCACACATAGAAACACCCAGGCCTAATTGGATTTATTTTTATTTTATTTTATGGAATGGCATAACCTTCGCTCAGAACATGTTGGAAAAGGCTCCTTGCACTTTCTGCAATGTGTAACCTTCGAAGAGATTTTATTTTCAGATTTGCGCCGTTCGCGATATAAATCATCAACTTGGTGAGTTTCTTATAAAAGTTTTCTTCCCACTTAATTTTGGTCATTAATTTCTTTGAAGCACTTTGCGTCAAACTACTTTTCTTCTTCTGTTCTCTTGTCCTCGGTCCGTATTTTTTCATTACGAGGGAGTAGCCATTCTCACTTTGAACAAATTGTAAATTAAATATTGTATTTATTGTGGTATTTAATCTCACATTAATGAATCATCTGGCTAGCATCGATGGTGCAATGGATAGCATGCCCCACCGAAAAGCAGGAGATCCGGGTTCGAATCCCGGCTGAGGTACTAAGATTTTTTTATTCTATTTCCTTACATTTATTGTATAAAATTAATGTGGGATTAAATACCACAACAAAAATAAAATTTTAAAAATAAATCAAAAGGAAAAAAAATAGAGAGTTTAATAAATAGCTGACAATGTTAGCTCCTTCGAGCATAGGACAATATATTCGTCTTACTCGGGGGTTTAGACTCCCAGTAGAATGCGGGGAGTAGAATGAATTATCTCGCTAGCCTCGGAGGTGCAATGGATAGCATGTCCGCTCGTAAGCATACGGGTTCGAGTCCCATCTCAGGTAGTAAGATTTTTTTTTTCTATTCCCCTGTATTTATTGTGAAAATTTTATTTTTTATTTGGCATTTGGCATTCATTTATGCAGGAATACGTACTCACCACAATATTATACATAGAATTAAAAAAACAAACAAATGACTTATGTAAAATGTTATTTCTAACTTTGCATCGTTTCGAAATGAGTCATTGTTTTCCTGTGTTCAAATTTATTAGCCTAACGTTCTCGTCACTAAATTGTCGCCTTTCGGGCATCAACATCACCAAGTATGACCTTTATTTTCTTTGTCCTTCCCTAATTGTTATAATTAAATGTTTTAGCAGATTTACCTTGAAAAAAAAAACAATCGTGGTATCTTTGTTATTATTAGTCTTATGAATTAATTCGAAGAACGTAATGTTTGTAAATTACAAATTTCTAACATTTATGATCCATTACATTGTAAAGAAGATCGCTTATGAAGGGAGATATTTATGCATGTAACTGCGATGGTTGAGCACTTCCCCTACTCTATCTTCCCGGTCAAGCTATATTCATTAAACTGTCCCTTTACACTCATTACCCTCTCCTGCTTTTAGATCGTATTTATCATTTACTCTAATTTATGCCCCCCTTTAATGAATTCTGCTGACAGGCTTTTTGGAAAAGTTATCTATGGAATTTGTTCGAAAGAAGATTTTTCCCTAATAGACTAATAACTGTGTTTTTTTTTCTCAATGACTGATACTCTTAATTTTTGCCGTGCAACAAAATTTGAACATTTTTTTTGTATTTGAAGATTTGTCTGCTTTTGAGGCATACAGCTCATCTTAATTACGTAAATTAGACATCTATTCGCAAGTCTCTGTGAAGCGGATCTTGGAGAATTGATTCCATAACCCTTGATGGATGTCTCGGAACACACCTTGTGAGCCACTAACTTTAGTCTGAATTAGAGAGAACTCGAGGCACGTCCAACACTAACATCTTGCAAGTTGTTATCTAGAAGTTTAGCTACGCTTATCTCCTAATTCTGACGGGATGTTTCACCAAGATCTTCATATATATTAATTATCAGTTTTGACATATTTCCTAACATTTTCCTTAAATAATTGATAATTCCTTATATAATTTTTAAATTAGCTTTTTATTTGAGAAAATGTCACTAAAAATAGTTTATTTTAGAAACATATAGGATTGTGCCAATGGGCAGGAGCGACCATCGTGTAGTGATGAGCGTGCCTAAGACCTAGTTTTGGTTCCCGGTTCCTCTGGGTTTTTTTCTCAACTACACAATTCTCTACCAGAGTACGCTAAAGTCATGGCGCCGGTATACCAAAAGGATTCTTATGTATTATTGCCTCTAGAAGACACTATGGCTGATTTAATTTTGCCCAGAGATTAGAAAAAATACCGCTTACCGGCTCAAAAAGATCCATAAGTCTACTGCTGACAACGCACCTAAGGGAGTAAACCATAAAGCAAATCAAAGGTCTATCACGGTTAACGCGTTTGGGACAACGAACCATCACCTTTCTCCTAGTAAAAATTGATGAATATGTGTTGGAGTGTGTGTATGACTGACATACATCTTTGAGGTCTGGCGAAGTTCTCATAAGATCAGACTTGAGGCAGCTACATATTCCTCGGGCGCATTTATACATTTCTGGGGTTTTAAGACCTGCCTGCCGGCTTCATGCCTGCACATATTTTCTGTTTTGATAAAATAAAGTTTTCAGTTTTAATATTACATAGAATATGAATAAAAGTAAGAATGATTCAAAAGTGTAATAAAAATTGAAGAAAATACATAATATTGAATTAATTCCTCCCCACCCAGTGAAATTTGAAGAAAAAAATGCATTGAAC
>KZ807846.1:287891-300109 GCA_000696205.2 Oncopeltus fasciatus
ATATATATACATATGTATGTAATGTATATATACATATATTTATGTATGTAATGTATATAATGCCATTTATGATAGGAAAAAAAAAAGATTATTATGTTAGAATAGTTCATCGATAAACGACTTGTCACTTGTACCACCGTGTTAACAATTTATATTATACTATCTACCTAACAAACTAACGAATACTTAACAATAAATGTACCTAACAATATGCTAATACCTAATTTATACTTAACAATATACCTAACCAAACTGAACAATATATCTAACATTAAAACTCACAATTTATATCTAACAACCTAGCAATGCACCTTAGAACTTATAATTTTTATATAACAATTTAACAATATACTTATATCTAACAAACTACAACTAAAAATATTTCTAGCAAAACATAAACATAACAATTTATACCAAACTATATCTAACAATATATTCTTAACAATATACATAAAAATTTGTACCTAACAATCAATACCCAACAGTATACCTGACAATTTATACCAGACTATACCTATACTTGACAATTTATGCCTAACAATATATTTAACTTATTTTATACCCATCATAACTTATTAAGTCTGTTTTGTTGGCTATATTTCATAGAGCCTTTACCACTTACTATTGAACAAAATTGAAAGATTTAATTCTAAACAGAATTCACACCTTAAATACAAGAGCAATACATCTCTTAAATTTCATTGAAATTCGTTTTGTGGTTTTTGAAACTACCAGGGTTAGAAAAAGAGTTTAATGACTATCAATTTGTTAAAATAAATCTTCAGTAACGCATAAAATGTTTTTTTTCTTTCGAATAGTGAACATTGATCTAATACATAACATTCTCCCTGTATCGGGAGGGAATTAAAAGATAGCAGTCCATCTCAACATCCATAGCCTTTTACTTCGTCCATTACCAACATAAAAACTGAAAATTTATTTTATTTATTTATTTATTTTGAAAATGAAACTGGGTATAGCTTACTTATTGCTAGTGGATAAAATAGCTTAGATCAGACAGATATTGTCTCAAGCCAATAACTTCCATCCTAGTAGCTAGGAAATCGCTCCTACACTTGACGTGTAAAACGTGCATCTTTTCAATGTTTCATGGTTGTCGACTTATCCTTCGTTTGAGGATTCGAATTTTCTATGGGGGTGCATAGGAGGAACTGTGTTTAAGATGAAGTCTCGTCTCCGTCACATTCCATTACAACTTTCTTCAACTTACCAGAAAGGATTCGGTCTTAAAATTTGAATAAATAAGAACTAACTTGAAAACAAAAACTTTTTTTATTGTCAACGTTTATATATTACATATCAAACCTTCTTCAGGGTAATGGGAGTGATGAAGGGTGAGAGTCTCCTGCTCTAGAATAACGAAATCATGACAGACAATGTCTGAAGAAGGCCTGAAATTTAGCTCGAAACGTTTGCATTGCTAAAAACTTTTTTTTTTTACATGAAGTTTTTATGAAGAGAGGATAATGAGGAATTCGGTCTTTGTAGTTAACCGATAATCCTCTTCCCACAAAAACTTGACGGTCAACAAATTTACCTCCAAATTAGTTTTTATTTCCTCAACTTCCAAGACCGAATCCCCATTATTCTTTAACTATCTTTAGTCTTATTCTACCGAAGAATACCATCTTCTGGCGAATTTCTATTGCTTTCTTGTTGAGCAATAGCCTTCAATGTCTCCCAATCACAAATTTGTGTAGCCCAAGGTTCGTCCTAATGTTCACGTCATTCAACTGTCCGTTGATGGATGGATGACGGCTTGTCTTGCTCAGTTTTCGTGGTTGACTCTCATCATTCACAATCCTTTTCGTCGCCACTATCAACCCTGATGATGGTTTACAACATTAGCCCTGAGTTTAAGAAATAATACTGTAGCTTTGCAGGACATTTTTTGAATTCTGGCTTTGACTAAAGTTCGGTAACCAAAAATCTGATGTAACATTCGATTCAATGATACACCGGAGGACAAATAACCTGGAGGATTTCAGCTGCGCCATTTAGTTAAGGGGAAGACTCTTGATTCCTTTAGAATCAAGACCTTACAATTTCTCGGTACTTACAATTCACTCCAGGTGTTGAGGGAGTCATGCAAAGCAGGGCCTGTGTCAGCTGCCCCAAGGACTCCTTGCAGAGTGGGGACACGCGTGCCGGGAGCGTGCTACGACAGGATGCGCCCAGGACAAAGGAGAGGCCCAGGAGGAAGTAGTGTCAGGTTTCATATCGCTGGCCCACCTGGCTTGAGACGGCCACCGCGGGGATTAGGCAGAACACCTCTTAAGACGATCCCTGTGTACAGCTCTCAGTACCGGTACTTCCAACTAGACTTTACTGATATCTTATCAAAAGACCATATTTCATTCACTAACAGCTGACTTTTTAATAACATGAAAAATATTTAGTTACGCTGGTCAAACGTCACAACTTAAAAAAATTTTTTTTTTTGCAATTCTTCATACATCCTACTTAGGAGGAACTAAAAATGTCTCATACCTTATATTCTCCGTCTTCATTGGTTTCTGTACACCATCTCCCAGAAACCAATGAAGACGGAGAATATAAGGTATGAGAGTTCTATTTTCATTGGTGGTAGAAATAATAATAACCCTTTAGATTATTTAACTAAAAATGTTATTAGTTCAATATTTAGTTGTTTGTGTACAACTGAGTGTGCTCTGACTTATAAAATTTAAAAAATAAAGAAACAGAACTTTATAATTAAGCTTCTTCTTCTTCTTTTTTTTTTTTGCAAACCGTTAGATGCGCTTTTTCAGGGGTTGTGGGGGATATCAAACTTTAAAACTGAAATATCTTCGTTATAATTAGCTTAATACCTAGAGGGCTTCTCATGATATACAGGACGTCATTGTCATCGATGTTTAAAATAATTACCGTTAAATAAATTCATTTTTGGTTTAAATCGAATTGAGGGGGGGGGGGGAAAGACCAGAATTTATGAACGTAGTATGCAGTGTACACAAACTTAAATGCAAATTTGTTATTCTCAGGGGGCTTCTGTCCCAGAATAAAGTTATTTTTCATATAATTTAGTAGCTTATTTTTAATTAGTGTTATAAAATAAGTTATTTTTACGAAAAAAAAGAAGCTTATTAAGCTAAATTAAGTAAAGTTTTACGAAAGAAACTACGAAGATTTAGAGATTTCTCACTCTGGAACGTTCCATGGCCAGAGTGATTTTACCTTTCATTCTCATATTTCTTTCTGCTTGTGTGATCATATAAGTTATTTACTATTATTTATGATCTATTTTAATGAAACATAAGAAACCGACTGAGTTTAGACAGTTCCTGCGTAAAGGACATTTTTTTTTATCATTTAATATTTTATTAAGTGCTTTGATAATAATATATTTATAAATTTGACTTCACCTGTTAAGAATTAAAGTATAATTTCATTGTGTTATCTATATTTCATATAATTTATTAAATAAAGAAGTTATGGCAAATATTTTACGAGAAATACTAATTTAAATCTTTTAAAAAGCTTTTTATGCTTTCGTACCTTTATAGAAGTCCTTAAGGGAAGGTATTTTCTTTAATTTTAACACTTTTTTTAAATGTTAATCAATAAAAGCATAATATTGCGGAAATATATGCAACTAGGGATAACAATTTATTATCAGAAGATTGATATCTCTTCTCTTGTGGTTTGAAAAATGTTAAAATGATGGAGCTTGCTTACTATTGCCATTACATTTTTTCTCAAAAGAAACTATATAAAGACATGTAATACGTTATATTTATTAGTAGATTTCCAGTAAGGAAATCAATTTATTAACATTGGTGCTATGAAAATTTATCAACTTTAATAAGACTATGAAAAGATTTCGCAGAACCTAAAATTATGAAAATAAATATTTATACTCACCTATCTATCTATCTATTAACATTGGTGCTATGAAAATTTATCAACTTTAATAAGACTATGAAAAGATTTCGCAGAACCTAAAAATATGAAAATAAATATTTATACTTACCTATCTATCTATCTACATATATATATATATANTTAAAATTAAATTAAAATTTAAATAATAAAATTTAAGATTCTGCGAGTAGGATGGGCTCTGCTTGCGAAGTTTAGTAAACAAATGGGGTATTTTAGCTTCTAAACGCGAACAGTCAAATTTGTTTTTAATGGTTGAAATCCTTTGTGGGTTTTGAGAGAGACTAAATTGAAAAATAAAATTAGTTTTGTGGTTATAAAAAAGTTTGAGTCATAATAGTTTTGACATGTGATTTTCCATGATTTTCCAGATATTTATGAACGAACTGGGAGGATTGAATTGCCTCTCCTCTCCCGGTCACCTCAGCAATATTATTTTTTCTTATTACTTTCCTTTTAGACTACTTAGTTAACATTTTTCATTCACTCTTTTTATAGTCATGCGTAAAGAAATATGTGTGATCTATTCAATTACGTCGCACTATCGGATGATATCCTCATTTCTCAGGTCTTTTTACAATTTCCAATTTCAGTTTACGGATTACCGTTTATCCACTATGATCAATGTAAATGTCCGATTTTATTATAGTAGGAACCGTTTAGCAGGTATTTCTGTTTTGCTTTTTGTTTAAATGAACTTTTAGGTCCTATAATCATCGTATGTCTAATTTTAACTAGTGATTAATGGACTTGTGTACAGGAATTTGCATTTTTTTATATTTTTTGCTACTTCTTTCAACTATCTATCTCTCTTTCTTAATGTCCTCTTCCGTGGTAGCTTATTTTGCTTTCATTATTGGCTAACCTTCTTCTCCCATCTTACTTTTTTTCTTCTAAGCTCTGTATCCTTCTTTCATTTAGCTTTCCGATGACTAATCTTTTCTTTACTTTCTCTCTTCCTCAGTTTATTTTTCTTCCCTCTCTTTCAATTTGTCGTCTATTCTCGATCTGTCTCTTATAATTTACCTTTATGCTCTTTTAATCTATCTCTCTATATCTAGTCCTTGTTCTCTGCACTCCTTCTCCCATCTGCTCTATACTAAAGTATTCCTTTCTTTCCTTTTGGGTGAGCTTTCTTAGGCTAGCCTTATAAAAAGCATGATAAAAACTGCTGCCGGAAAAAAACCAATGGCAATCGGCAGAAACATTGGTCAGATCCTCTGTGGAATGACCGGGAGGAAGCTCGGAGGACCGCAAATGTGAGTTGTGCGTACTTTTTTTTGTTGTGATCCGAGTGCGGGCGCGGTCGCTCGACTTGATTGTCACTCTCCAAGAGGTCATCCGTTCCCACGATATGGGGTCGGCGGATGGTCAATCTTCACCTGCGGTATTTGTAGACCAATGAAAATCTATTTATATAAACTGCTTACAAAAAATATAACAACTTAGTGCATGGAACTTTCAGATTGTGGAACATCATTGATGACCGATAAGATTAGTTACAATTACCTAGTAATGGATTTGTTGGATATGTTGAATACAGAAACTTTATCCCAGATTTCATCTGTCACTTTATGAATTTATTCGTAGGCAGGAATACTAGTTTTATTTTTTCGCCTAATTTTGGCTGTATGCTTTAATTGTTTACGGGAAGGAAATAATTGTCCGATTGTTGTATCAGTACACCAATAGTTGAGGCTTTGTGACACAGAAGTTAAGAACTCAAATGAGAATCTGTTCTTGAATGCCAAATTTTGGCTTTAAATCCAAGCCATCACTAGAACAGGGAGCGTCTGGCAAGCCCGGCATACAAGTAATGATAATGCTTGTCAAGTACAAGTTGGCATTAGAGAATACATTCTTCTTAATTTATTTGAATACATTTTCTTCAACCTTTCAGACAAAACCTCAAATTTCGATGTACTCTTTAATAAAGCAAAGAAATGGATCCGCAGTCCGAATTTGGGGCTTCCTAAAAACCCCAATTTAATTAAGTAATTTTTGGAATATTTAATACAATAAAAGTTATTCTGTGAAATAAATGTAATTTAAAAAAACCAGCAAATTAGTTTATTATTATTTTGATCCTCTAAAATGAATTCATTTTATATAATTATAATTAATATAATTATAAAATTGTTAAAATGACATTCTGTTCATTTTATCTCCATACTTTATTTCTTAGCACTTATAATAATGCAGTAATTCTCACATTTCATTTCATCTTTAATAAAAAAACAAGCGCCTTACACACCATTTGGGATCTCAAAATCGTATGAATAAATAATCTAGCGAATGTGCGCATGCAAACACATACTGCATTGAAAGTTATTTCTAACTTTTCTCATATTTCATTTAATCTTACTAATTGCTGTTTTACTTTTTTCTATCAATAGTATATGTTTACTTATCCTGCACGTTTTGCTTTATATTTAAAACAAATGTCTGAAATGCTGCAATGACTGATTGACGTAATTAATCAATTTCAGACGCTCTAGACTTATTTTTCCTTGGCTCTCCGCCTGTGAGGTTTCTGTTGATTGNAAAAAAAAAAAAAAAAAAAAAAAAAAAAAAAAAAAAAAAAAAAAAAAAAAAAAAAGAAGTATCCGGTTTGTCTGTCCCGAAATACTCCTTGAGCACATTAGTTCCACTTGACACCTGCCGCCCTGAGTCAGTATTACGTCGTACAGATCATGAATGTTCTTTGTCCTGCTTCCTGCCACAGGCCGAGAGGATTCCAGTGCTGCCAAGAATGTGTTTTTTTGAGAATCCCTCATGTTATATGTCCTTTTAATAATAGTTCAGGAAAGAGTTTCGTCCACTTGGCTATCAATATGTTCCAATTATGCCAAGTTGTATTTCAATTTACATCGTATTATTATAGAGGAACGCATAAAAGTAGATGAACTTATCATATATTGTGAACGCATAAGTAGTTGTCTGTATTAGGAATTGTTTTAGGGCACAGTCCTCAGGTAGGATCATATTTTTCGATATTTCATAGTTCTGTATTTTCGTCATTTTTCTTTTCAAGTTTCCATAATTACGTTGACATGGAATGAGATATCAATAGAGAATCAAATCATAAAGAATGAATTTAGAAAGTAACATATATAGCGTAAATAAATCAAAATTCCTATTTTAAAACTTATGAAGAAACAATATAGTTGATATTAAACATTGTATTACGAAAATGATTTGAAAGTGAGATAAAGGTTAAAAATCCTCTTTAGCATAAAAAAAACAACATAATTTGTGAGTTTTGAATTCAGAAATTATCTTAAGACTTTTTAATAGATATTTCCAAAGCTTTTGTCTATTAGATAGTACCTTACTACTGCAGAAATTGTTAGTATATAGATAAGTTTTTGAAAACTTTCTCAAGAGGCTGCAATATGTCAGAATTTAAAATGTGGCCAGACAGTCGGAGAATAAATTAATAACTAATGAGTGTTTCGGTGCCCACTATTTTTCTTCGTTTAAGCGGGCAATGAAATGCCTTGCATCTATGTATTTATGACTTATGCAAGTAATATAAAGATGAATATTGGTAAATAATAAGAAGTAATAGAACCAGAAATTAACAGTACTTTTAAAAATCTCAACACTTGGATGTAAAAAACGAACAATTAAAACTAAATATAAATGAAATTCAACAAAAAATAAATAAACTCCGCAGACTAAAACAAATATATTTAAGCGTACACATTTTTCTATAAGTTATGTATATTGTTTTTAAATTTCGTTTCGTCTATATGTGGCGAATAGATACGCATAAATCTACCTTTCATTTTTTTATAGTTTTAAAAAAGTGTTATTTAACGCCAATTAAATTTAAAAAAAAATTAATAATGTTCAAAGAAAGTTACTAAAAGGTAGCTCATTCATAGTTCTATGATTTTTTTAATGCAAATGTAGAAGTAAATATCTGAAAAGATAGACCCTGTTAATATATTTTGTTTACTCGGATTTTATTTTTTATTTTTGTCGGTATTTATTGTTCACATATACTACAACTAGGTAAAAAAAATTGACATTTTTAATACTACTATGTATAATGAATGTTTTTTCTTGAGTTTTGACTTATCCAACTTCCTTTGTTGGATCGCTGGAATAAAGGTCTATTTATCTAAAGGGTTATTATTATTTCTACCACCAATGAATATAGAACTCTCATACCTTCTATTCTTCGTCTTCATTGGTTTCTGCAAACAGTCTCTGTATTGTACTGACCGTGACAGTGAACGTATGTATTCGGCCAGAAGATGGACAATGTCCGAAAGCGCTCGCCAACGGGAGATGGTTTGCAGAAACCAATGAAGACGGAGAATAGAGGGTATGGGAGGTCTATTTATCTCGTCAGTGATGGAGCAAGCGATAATTGACAGATAACAAATCAATCACTTTAGAATACTGATACTGATGATTGGGATTACACTTCGTGATTATTACTAGCCCTGAAGATGCGTACAGTAGAGCCGAAACGCATAAAATGAATATTCATGATTTTTCAAGAATTATTTTTACTTTTCTTATTTCTGGAGGCAGTTCCCCAAGAATGGAAATGCGGAACACGTTTAGACGAGAAAGCTTTCTAGACATTGTTCTGAAGTCCTTTCCAGAACACTTTTTAGCACGGGAGTTTTCCAGAACGTTTTAACCAAGGATCCGGAGAAAAGGGGGGCCAGCAGGAAGTCACTTCAAAACATCCTTAACTTTATACAAGAAATGCATGGGAGTTAGAATAAAAAATCTTACTAACTCAGCTTTCCGGACAGTTATGCTAACCATTACACCACCGAGGCTAGTTAATCTCTTCTACTCCCCGCACTTTACTCCTAGTCTAAACCCCCAAGTATGACGAATATATCATCTTACTCTCGAAGGAGCTAACATTGTCGGCTATTTGTTAGTATTTCGTTTTTCTCAGATTTATTTTTTAAAATAATGATTTTAGTTGTGGTATTTATTTCCAGGTTATTTTTTTTACAAGAAATGCAAAGGAGTTAAAATTTAAAAAAATCTTGCTACCGCAGCCGGGACTCGAACCCGGGTCTCCTGCTTTAATCTATAACTTAAGTGTTGTTTGAATAGTCAAAATTTTCAATACATTAATAAACTGCGGTCTTCAGTTTCAATATGATTTAGTTATAATGCTTATTCTTTTTTCTAATTTTCACACGACTTTTGTTACATATTTCAATTAAATTCAATGATACTGAATTTAAAACACTGCTTTCAAGAGACATCTGTTCCTCCGAAAAATTTCATAACGAAGATGCAGTTTCTCTCCTCCCCCCAAATTTAAAACAATTTATTAATGTTGGTTTTATATATAATTAAATAGACATATAACTATTATAATTTATATGATTAACATAAAAAATGGTATTAAATAGAAAATTGTTGTCATAATTACATTTGTTTTTGATAACTAACAATTATTAATATTTTAAATTTAAATACATCTTAGTAATTTGTGGTAGTCTTCTCTAAAAAATTAAATACTTATTACACATTCATAGATAAATATGAATACATAAAACTACTTTTACAAATTCATTCGAAATGAAATATATTCTTTTTTTGCAAAAATATAAGTTAATTAAGAAACAATATTATATCAGAAGGTAAAAAAAAAAAAATGAATCTCTCATAGCTTAATATTTTCATTTAACTGAAAAGACAGTTTAAATTTTATTGATAAGTTTGAGAGATTAACTAGTAATCGTATATTTGTTTATAAGATTTGTTTAGGGATACTAGGCAGTATTTTTCATTTAAATTCAACTAAATTTTGTATAAATACTCATATCTAGTTCACTAGTGAACTGAAATTATAAATTTTTCATTTTCTACTTAGAACAGTTTCTCCATTACTGAAATAAAAAATTTATTGATACAAAAATTAGTAAAATGCCCTTCCGATGTCTTTGGATCGGAGTGATTAAGTTCCCATTATTAGATGCTATCCAGTATCGGTCTAGACGTGGTCGCGATAAGTTCGAGTGAGCCGCTCCTGGGGATTAAGGAGACTTCGTTCTATCAGGGAGTACTTTAGACCTTTAAGATATTATTTTCTTTTACTTTTTTATTTTTTATTTATTTTGAGCAAAGTATATTATTATTTTAATTTTATAAGAATGGAAGTTGATGTTATTAAAGAACCAAAACCTCCGGATATTTGTTCGCTTTTTAAAACCAAACAAAAATGGAATAAAAAATATATTTTAGTGTCAATCAATGACCCAACTGGCAACACTACTTTCAATAATTACAGCCCGTTTAAAGTATGTAGATTTATTAAAAGCTTTGCGCCAAAAACAAGTGTAAAATTTTTAAGGAGTGGTACAGTATTATTAGAAATCGAAGACGCCAAAGAATTTTCGAATTTAGGCAATATGAAAAAATACGAAAATTTTTCGCTAAATTTTGCTGCGCACAAATTTCTGAATTATTCACGTGGGATCATAAACAGTTTCGAGCTATCAAATTCTACAGAAGAGGAAATTCTTTCTGAGCTTTCCGATCAAGGTGTAGTTAAAGTAAAAAGACTGATGAAAAATGTCAGTGGAAATAAAGTTCCTTCAAATTCGTTTGTTTTGACATTTGAAAAGTGCACCTTACCCGACTATATCACCCTCGACTTTCTCAGGGTTAAAGTACGCCCTTTTGAACCATCACCCATTCAGTGTTATAACTGCTATAAATATCGTCACTTTGCTAGTAGATGTAATATTAAGGTTTGTGGTAAATGTGGAAATTCATCACACGAAGATAGCTCTGTTTGTGATGAATTAAAATGTGTGAATTGTGGTGATTCAAATCACCCCGCGTGGTCCAAAATTTGTCCTATTTATAAAAAAGAAAAAGAGATCGAGAAAATTAGAAGTGAAGACAGGGTAACATATAAACAGGCCGAACAAATCCTATATAAAAGAAGTATACGAAATAGCAATCCACAGCATGTAACCTACTCGCAGGCGACAACAAGTCAAAACCAGTTAGATTCACTCTCTGAGCAACTTCAGAAACTCACTGAGGTAGTTAATACACTGGTCTGTAAAATTAGTTCGATCGAATTAAATAATAATGTTTCAGCGACTGACAAATATAATAAAATTACTGATATACATACAGACGATAAGTCTATTGAGCAGTGCATTTCGAAACAAGAATTAGTTAGAAAGCAAAATCAAATACCTTCAACTTCCCAAAAAACAGCTAACGAAAAATCGGATAATAATTCAGCAAAAGAAAAAAAGGAAAAGAAACCTAAAGATTCAAATGATTTGAAAAATATAACTACAAAAAGACCCCTTTCTCAATCATCTTCCTCCATTTCTACAATTGAATCTAATTCAGAATTAAGTAACAATAGACCAAACAGGTTCTCTCAAAGAAAAAACCCTAAAAAAGATTACACTTAATTTTAAACTTTAGAATTAAATTATCTATTTAATAAAATCTATTATTATTTTTTTTTCAATATTAAATTTTATTATAAGTATATAAGAATTATCATTTATGTTCTAACTTCCGTGTCAGATGTTGTTATATAATTTTTCTTAAATATGAACACAATCTCAAATTCTCCGTTCATTCTCCAGTGGAATATTAATGGAATTTTACTGCATAAGCCAGACCTAGAATGTATTATTAAAGATACAAATGCTTCTATCATNGTGACAGTGAACACATGTATTCGGCCAAGAAGATGGACAATGTCCGAAAGCGCTCGCCAACAGAAGATGGTTTGCAGATACCAATGAAGACGGATAATAGAAGGTATGATAATTTTTTTGGGGGTTTGGTCAAGGTTGATCCAAAAAAGTGCAATTTGAAAAAAAATGTTTAAAAAAAAATTACTTAAAAAAAGTTATTGGTAACTTTTGGGCTTATTGTAAGCCTTCTTCAGAGCTAACATGAAGGGGAGAGGAGACGTGTTGTCACCTGGATCAAATGTTCATGTGTCATTTGAATTTCATCCTCATTGCATCCCCACTCTTCTTCATGATAGCTCCGAAAATGTCCTACAATTTAAGCCGAAACGTCGGCAAATAATGAAAAATACTATTTTTTTCAACAATTTTTTAAAATTGTATTTTTTTATTATTATCAAGCTTGACCGAACCCCAAAAAATTTTCAATTAATTTAATTAAAAATGTTAAAGTGTAATTTTAATTCACAGAATTTTCTTTCCAACTGTGCATAACTTAGAAAAATGCTCTTTACAATTGGTAATCATTAGTACCTATAGATCTCCCTATATATAATTTTAGTAAATAATTAG
>KZ807847.1:7622-26540 GCA_000696205.2 Oncopeltus fasciatus
TAGTGTTAGTTTATATAGTATCTAAACAAGTTTTTTTTTTTTTTTTCCCAAAAGCTACTAGAAATTTTGATATGCATTTAAACTGAAGGTAAATGAAAAATAAATTAACCAAGCTAAATAAAATAACTATTTTAAATAAATGTTTAATTATTAGCAGATTTCCCAGGGATAAATCAAGCTATTCATGTCGACATCATGTCACGACTTTTAAAAATTACAATGGATCATATTAGGGAAAAAATATGGTCTGTTCATGTGTATGTGTGTGTGTCTGTATAAAAAAAAATTGTCATTGGAGAAGAGAATACATTTATCCTTTATATCAACCTTTATATTGTCTAGCATCTACTATTTTTAAAATATTGAAACCAAATTGGTTATTTAAGCTTCTTTTAAAAAACTATTGGATGAGTTTGTTAATTGCTAAAATCAGCCGAGGGGATGAGGGGAGGGTTTAGAGGAAAAATAAAATTTAATCTTAATATCTTTGTTATTCTTTGTGTTATAGAAAAAAATATAAACAGCTAAATGTTTTTAAAATGTAACTTTAAAACATTTATATTGTATAATATTTTTCAAAAAATGCCTATTAAGAAAAATATTTAAGTAATTTTTTGTGTTTTGTGCTCACATTATCCTCTTATTCTTAAAATATAGAAACCAAATTAAGTATTTAGGTTTACCATTACAAATCCTTGAAGACATTTATTTTTGGTTCAAATCAGATGGGAGAATGAGAGGGGGGGGTTTTAAAGGGTGACAAAAATTTATAATAACAATATCTCATTGTTATTTTAGTTATGAAATACGAATGAAAATAAGAAATCATTGATTATGAAGCCCTTGCATGATAGATTTTAATATACTACTTTAATTTTGAAATTTTATTATTCAATACCTCATCAGTGTATTTCACACAGCCAGAGATTTGTTTTTAATTAGTATTACTATTGCTTTTTTCCATTTCAGAAAAATCGACCTGCTGATTATGCGAATGACTGTTCAATTCCTATTCTTATAATTTCATATGAAATGTTAATAAGGGGCTTTGATGATATTAAGGAGATTGATTTTGATCTCATTGTTTGTGATGAAGGACACAGGTTAAAGAATTGCAATATTAAAACTACAGTGGTATGGTATAAATTAATTAATCAAATAACTAATATAAGTTTATATTAATGTGTTTTAGTGTAAAGATAGAGATTAGATGTATATTGATATTTTACCATGAAAAACTGATAATTCCTAGTAAATCTAAGGTTTTACAAAATTTATAAAATTCTGGAGTAATGATTAAAATCTGAGTTTGGTGAAATTAAAAAAAAAAAGTATTAAATTTAAAGCGGATCAAAAATCGGGCTTATTTCTATGATTATGTTACCTATATTCACTCGTCAGTTACATGTGGTTTGGTTTTTAATTAAAAATAAATAAGTGTTTATTTCTTTTGTTCAAAAGTATTTAAATAATTTATTAGTGTAATAATAGCCATTCATTCACATCAAGTTTTTGGCTTTTAGAAAAAAAAGAAAAGTGAAATCAATAATAATAGCCGACTTATTTATACCTGACAATAATGAAATTTATAAATGTTGCCAGGAAACTAGAATAAAAGCATATGAGAATAAAACCATAATAATAATGAGGATGTGTATGTTGTCTGGAAGAGATTGTGGTAGATGTGGCAAAGTTGGATGAATTCAATGAATGTGAGGTCTGACTTATTTCTTTAATAACCCCATCCTAACTAAAATGGGTAAAGGATGTCTAACCTTTCTTTGGGAGTATTTAAAGAAGTATAAGACTGATATTTTTAGCAACATTATTAAATAAATTAATTTTACATAAATTTATAGATGGCAAAAAAAAAAAATTTAAAGCTTAAAAGGAATATTTGATACGGACAAAGATTGGACAGATTTACCTTCATCATATAGGACTTTTAGAGTAACCAGAGCGAATTGAGGCACATTTACAATACGTGGCAACTTGAAGATTAAAAATGTTTGAGGAACGTGAATTTAGTAGCGATAGAGTATTTTTAAATATTAATATTTAAATTAATTTTATTTANTATTAATATTTAATATTAAAAACTCATAAAATATTGATGATTCAAAATTTAATTTCATGGCATAATATATTTGGCAAAATACTTAAAATTTGTTATTTTAGAACTCGTTATAAATTTTTAATGTCAAGAAAGGTGTTTTTCTTTCAAAGACTCAAACAATGAGAATGTGTGGGGTTTATCATTATTGTTAAAGAATGTGATGCTAGAAGAGAAAATGAAAAATCACACTGTCAAAAGTTATTTCGCTCTTCGATGTTTGTGACATTAAAGCTGGATATTATGTTTAAGTCAGTCCCAAATACTACAATATTTTTTTATTTTTTTTTTAATAAATGCATCTTCTATTCTCATAATACACAAGAAATGGAAATCATCTAGAGCAACTTATTGAAGTATATATTAATCTACTTTTTTTTTTAGGCCCTAAACTCTTTAAAATGTAAAAGAAGAATTTTACTTACAGGCACTCCAGTTCAAAATGACCTTCAAGAATTTTATGCTCTAGTTGATTTAGTCAATGGTGGAATTCTTGGTAGTCAGTTAGGTAGGTTAATATTCTCTTTAAATTTAAATTTTTAATAAAAGTATATGGCTTTGGATTATTTATATGAATTTATGAGTTTACTTTCTTATTGCTTTTACTGGCTTATTTAAATTTTAAGTTTATTGTAAGTGAGCTTGATTGTTTAAGTAATAAACTAAGTTATTTTGTGCTGCTCAGGCAGTTGCCTGAAGTTTCATTTAATCTTTCTCTTGATAAAAGCTGTGGTTGGTTCATTTATGATGGTTACCTCTTAATTCACTCACATTTCTTTGTTTTCTTATCTACCTAACATAATTTCAGAGACAAGCAGCTATAAGAACATTAAGTATAAACTTCATTCTCAATAATCCAAAAAATATATGCTTATGAACTATATCATATATAAAATAAAATATACTTACAAGCTAAAATACTAAAGGCATTTTCTATAACACAATGAGTTCTGCAGTGCTGTTTCTTCATTAATTTTACAATATCATTAATAGCTACTTTATGGGAAAGGGGACACTAATATTAATTCATCTGTCCTTCATCGCCTCTAAAAACAAAGGAGATTGTATAAAACGTATCATACAAAAAGAATAAAATCACTGTACTGCACATAACTGATAAAAACAACTGCACTAAAATTGTTGTAAGGTTCCACTATAGTCAATAGAGCAATATAAAAATAGTTTATATGACAAATATAACTATCCACTCTTAGGACTTTTGATTTACTTGTGTCCCATCTATTCTCCTGATACATTTTGGGTAGATCCAAAGTTCTTTCTATCCAATTTTTATTTTTTCTAAACACAGTACATTGGATTGTGCAAATTTTCTTGTTTTATTTATTTATTTATTTTTATTTACTTGCATTTTCAGGTTTTTTTATTTGCCTGCATAATTCTCTATGTCTATTGGCCTGCCTTTTTTCCCCCCTCTCTTGCTATTGACCACAAGCAAAATGTGCAATTCCTTTTCTTCACACAAATGATTAGACATAACAAATATTCTTGATTAAAGAACTCTTCATTGCCATTCACCTTCACTTCAACTAATTTTAGTTGTCAATTACATAGGTCAAACCATTCTGCCAGTGGGCAATCCATTTGCTCTTTTTTCAGAATCTTTACTCAGTTTAAAATGAAATATAATATAAAAAATATATCATATGCACAAAAGTAACAATTCTCAGAAAAATCACTCATTGAGAGTATTAATGAATGATATTTTTATTTGTGCTTGATTTTCTTAATTAAGAAGACCCTCATTTGCTTTTTTATACTTTTTCATTTATTTTTCCTTCCTTTACTGTTTAAACAAATTTATTTTTTATGAAGTGGATAGTGACCCAATTATTTAAGAATGTCATTTCTAACTTTAAAACAGAGTGAATATATTAAATTAATCGTTTTAATTATTTGTATTCCAATTTAAATACTGTGCTACCAACTTTATATTATTATCAAATATTAATAAATATTATTTATTTCAAATTATTATTTCACTTTTATATTGTACTTTATTAGAAAGTAGATAGTGCCTCAATTTCTTAACAGTGGTTTATAGAACTATAAACCATTGGAAAAACTACATTATTTTCTTAAGTATTCATATTCACATTTATATTGTAGTAAATTTTACAGACTTCCGAAGAAAATATATTGATGCCATTGTTGCCTCAAAAGAACCTAATGTTACTGATGAAACAGTGAAAATTGGACATATGAGAAGTGAGGAATTAAACCAACTCACTAGTTCATTTATTCTCAGAAGGACTCAATCTGTTATTAACAAATTTCTTCCTCCAAAAAATGAATATGTTGTTTTCTGCGAACCCACATCGATTCAGGTTTGTCATGGATTTCTTAAAAATATTGCTTATAATTTTATATTATTTCTTCTTAATATTAAAATTTCTTTTATGATTTGAAATACATTTTAATATCAAGGACAATTTAAATTTTATTAATTTTATGCATATTCAAAAATTTAATTAATATTTGATTGATATTTCATAATTTCAAATTAGAATTTCAATAATTTGCTTTTAGCTGCAATGACGCCTTATGAGATCTATTTTGAATAATCTTTTACACATTATAGTTTGACCATTTATTTAATATTGTATATTTATTACTAATAAAAATGATTACTCCATTTAATTGGCCTCAAAGAAGTAACCTTTGTAATTATTCTATTTATGTATAAGGGATGTCTTAATATCACGTGTGAGTTTGTGTATCTGTAGCAGACTTGTGACCACTTAAATATTATATTAGATACACCATTTATTTGCATTTCACTTTATTATAATCCTTGTGAATAAACCTATGCCTCATTCTGGAAAATTTTGACCAATGTGGTACAGATAGAGATGTAGTTGTCATAGAAATTGGTATCTTAGTAAGCCGTAAGAAATGTTGGTTTGGCCCATTCATGCTATGTAGGTCTAAGGACCATAAAGAGAGGCCTAAGGACAGCACCATATTGACACTGTTTAAGGGATTAAGCAGTATCAATATGGTGCTCATAAAATTAGACTACCTAATTAACAAAAAAAAAACTTCTATAATAATAAATTATTTGATTTTGAATTATTAGTATACATTTTGTTGTAATTTTATTCGTCTTCTGTTGTACTCTGTTAAGTGAGAAACGTCATTTTTTTTCATAATTTTCTACATTTTATTTTTCTATTCCTTCCTTATTACATGTTCTTCTCATTCATTGTTTATTTCTAAATTTGTCTTAACTTCTTAAATACAGGTAGTTTATTCCTGTTTTTATTTGATCTATCATTTGTCATTCATTCTGCATAAATAAAAACTTATTTTTATTTTTATTAATTTTTTTAAATGTTGTGACACTTTTTCTTAAATTACAAAATTCTGCATCTCTTAGCAGACCAGTATTTTATAATTACTGTAGCAATTTTATTCATGTGTCTCTTTACATTTTATAATTATACTTTATACCTTCTTAGTATTTTATTGAACTTAAACTGATTTGAAAATTTGATAAACATATTGTTTTTAGAAATATTATTATTTTTATTGTTTACAGAAAATTATTTATTCTGAAATCACTAATTATTGGTTGGAAAAATATGAAGAAAAAATAAGCCATGAAACTTCAGAACATCTAACCGTAATTCATGCTTTAAAAAAGTTATGTAACCACCCATTGCTGGTTAAAAATACTGCTAACAAGAAGGATTTCTGTGATGTAACTAATATTTTCCAAATATGCTTTCTAATACTTCTAATTTTTAGTATTTTTAATTCATATTTACTTACTTATTTTATTGATATATACTTTTAGGAGAATATTTCTGCTAAGTTAAAGGCTATATTCGAAGACACTAGACTCTCGACAAATCTTGTCATGGATTCAGGAAAAATGAAGATAGTTGATGCTCTGCTAAAGATCTTATCTAAAACAAAAGAGAAAGTTGTTTTAGTTTCAAATTTTACAAAGGTATATTTTTCTTCAAAGAGGGTCTGATGTACCTTTATGATCCCTGTTATGTTTACTTATTGTTGAGTTTCTACTACCCTGGTGCTATGGTAAAGATTACATGTGCCTTCCATAAATTTATTATTCCATAATTTTTTAATCATACAGTGAATAGCCAGTGATATTAAGCTATTTCATTAGTTTTCATGCATTGATTCCAGCTATGTTGGTTAGATTGTTTTCCAGGGTGAAGAAAGGAGAAGATTAGCTGGCTTCCTAGTCCAACTAATGCTCTGCAAGAGGTGCAATTACCTCCTCACTCTACTGTTTAGATAATGATGAGCAGCTATTTTTTTTTGTCTTATATTTTATTTGTTGTCTACCTTATTATAGGAAATTATGAAAACTCCTTATCTTTCCAGAGTATTTATGCCACAGAATATATTGCTAATTTGAGGAGAAACATGGGAAGACAAGAAATATATTGTACTGTTCCAGATGTGAGGTGTCATGGAAGGGCCCTACATAGAGACAAATGGCCAGTCAGCCCTAGAAAATCGATTTTCCACACATACAAGGGTACAACTAGTTCTGGCACTGGTAAATGAAGTAGAAAATCTGAAATCATCCATGAGCTTGGATATTAAGGAATCTACGCAATAAAAATTACTTTAGAAAAATTTGGGCCTCTCTTTGAAAATTAAAAATGCCAGGGAAAAATTTAATTAAGCCATAGTAAACTATTTGACCAATTAGCCCTAAACATCAGGAGTGATCAGCTGGAGGTCAGCCTCACCTGCCTGAACAGGACTCCAAATCAGTAGAAATACGCAGGATTCAAACCCCCCACGTGTGATGACCATCACCACAGCTGAGTCATTAGGTCTTCTCACATTTAAATTTCTGAGACAGCAGAGTGAGAACCCCTGCTCGCGCATCACTGTGGCAAAATTTGATCAGAAGTCAACAAGGGATGAGATGGTACAATGAAAATGCCGGATAGCAAAAACAAACTTTATGTCTATATTTACATAAAACAAAATATGTTTTTTTAAAAAGTATATTTCTTGTTAAATTATTAATCGCTATCCATTTTATATGGAATGATAAAGGATTTCTCATTTATAACCCTTTTAATTACATTTTAATTATATTTTTAAATTTAAAATATCCCAAAAGTACTAACAAGCATCCCTTCTCAACAACTCTTTATCATTTACACTTGTTTCACTAATTATATTTATTGCTTTCTCTTCAGGGATATTGAAGAACATATTTATTACGTCAAAAGTGTCAATTCTTTATCTTTTTTTTTTATAAGTTTAATTGCATTTTTTTTAAATATAAAATTATTTTCAAGTTAAGAATATAAATTGTTTTGTTTGTATATATTAAAACTCATATAACCGATTTGAACATCAACCTAATGGTACAAGAGAATAAAGAAGAAAAGTCTATCATGCAGAAATACTATAAACACAATAATTTGCTAAGCCTCATAGTTAATGAAAATTTGTATATAGAATTTCATAAACAAGTAAACTCCCACTCATATTAATCCAATTTTTATCAGCAAATAATTATTTTATTAGATAATGATAAAAATAATGTTATTTCCATTTGTGGACAGTTACATTTATTTCATGTTCAATTTTTCTATGTAACTTTTAAAGTATTTATTCTGCCAATAAACTAATCTATTTACCGTTTCTTCTTCTGGGTTGGACCGTGTCAAGTTGTTGATATTTGCCGAGCTTTCGCACATCATGTGATGGCTTCTTCAGGGCTGAAAAGAGAATGAGAGTTGTAAAAGAGAGATTTAAAATGCAGGTGGTATATAATTACCATGTTTTATACACCAGGTGGTGTATAATCCCGGCGCGGTCTGGTCCTTGATAGGAAGGCAGGCTTCGCCCAAGGACCGGACTGCGCCGGGATTATACACCAGCTGGTGTATAAAACATGGTAATTATATACCACCTGGAATTTAAAAATGTCTCTTTTACAACTTTCATTCTCTTTTCAGCCCTGAAGAAGCCATCACATGATGTGCGAAAGCTTGGCAAATATCAATAACTTGACACGGTCCAACCCGGAAGATGAAACGGTAAATACATCTGAAGACCGTCAAAGCCTATGTGAACAATAAACTAATCTGTTAGTTGATGCCAGACATGGTACATTTGAATTTTTTTTTACTTTTATTTATATAACCTGCTGCTATTTAAGACTGGAGTTCCTTTGATATATTTCATAAATATACTTTTATTATAATCTCTCAAGAAATATATATTAATTTTTGTTTCATAATTTTGCATCATTAGTGAAAGAAAAAAATGATTTACTTTTCAGACGCTTGATTTATTTGAAGAGCTATGCATGAAAGTTGGCTATAATTATTTGCGCTTTGATGGTTCAACTTCAACTTCATCACGTTCTGATGTTGTCAACATGTTTAATTCATCCAATTCTAATTCATGTAAGTTTTAATAATCTTTCTGTAGTGATAATGACACACTTGCTGCTTTGTACACTGTCATTCATCTTCTCTAGACCAACAAACATCAAGTTCATGTCTCTTCTCTCTATTTTATCTTTCAGCTGCCACAGAACAAAAATATTGTCCATATTTGAGTGACCATCAGTGAATCCTACTTTCTCCTACATTGTTCGGAACTCCTCCTCACTCCTATCTTACAGTAATCTGGATATTACTTGCAACCATTTTTCATTTCTTGAAAATTTATAATAAGTAGCCCTTCTTCAGATCCATCAGCAGCTCTCTTGCAACCACTTGGTTCATCTGGCTGTTCAGAACTATTATATTTTAGGTTTTTCTTCTACCTAAAATATGGAGAAATTGCTTTAGGTTTTGCTGCTTTTCTGTTTTTACAGATGGCTATATTTAACTCAGTTATTTGCATCTGCAGTTGGCTACATTTTCCTGTTCTACTCTCGCTTTGAGGTCTTTTATAATTCTTGCTCTTTTATGAGAAATATTACATTCTTCTTCATTGAAACACTCAAGGACACCCTATGACTCCCACACTCTGTTTTTACCAAGGGTGCTCTTTATCTGACAGTGGTGGTTTTCCCTTGCCCTGTTTTTCTCATTACAGTCTGCCCTCTTGACCTTCCGTAGTAACGGCTTTATATGCTACTCAATCCTGTGTGCTCTATTGCGATCTCTAAATGCTTTTTGTATGACCTGTTTTTCTCACACTGCCAATTACCACTCCATCCAATGCAGCTTCCAGGCTCTTGTAGACCCTTTGAATGCTTTTATTTTCTAGAAGCTACAACTTATACATATGATTGTCTGGTTTGAAAGGGTTGCAGGGTGACTAGAATAGCTCATGGTGTCCAGGGTGCCAAAACTTACCCACTAGCAGTACCACATTTAAAGCTTCTCCATACCTCACACCCTGGACCTTTGATGAAACTGATCTGCTTGTTAATGTGGTAATCCAACATAGATGACTGGAAACTAGGTTTGTCCCATTATAAACCTATGAAGTGCTTTGATATTTTATGGACATTGTCCTGGATGCAGATAGGCTAAATTCTTTTAATTACCCAATTATAGGTAGTGTTCATTGTCATTCAGTGTGTTCGTACCCTAGACATGTACCATTGTCATAATTTCTGTTTCTCACTTCTGAAAACCTCAACTTTAACCAAACTTTCCACAAAACAAAAACTAAACAAATATACTTATCTAATAAACCACTCAGGATATATAATATTCAAATTTATGGTTCAGTCAAGAAAAAAAAAATATAAATCAAATTCAGGTTCAACAGTCTACAATTCTTCGTATAGCAGTAAAACCAGACCACGTACAGACCTCAACATCCATACTGTACAAAAATTCATAAAGTATTCTATACTCACTTTCATAACAAACTTCACAGCCATCCAAACACATTAATATGTAACATGCCAATACTACACTTGTCAGACAACACTATGGGAAGGCTGAGAAGGAGTTGGCCCTAGTATCTACTTGAAAAAATAGCTTTATGCTTCGGAGGGTCACCGCTGAATGCATATCCATTGCCATCAAACTAGTATTTTGCTTTCTCCTTCATTTTTTGACCATCTGCTGATGGTAACACATTTACCAACATAGATTTAATTTGTTAGATAAAATAAATAAATACTTATATTTTACTTTTGTTTATCTGTCCCTCTTAGCTATTTTGCTGCTAAGTAGCAAGGCTGGAGGTGTGGGGTTAAATCTCATTGGTGGCTCTCGATTGATATTGTATGATTCAGACTGGAATCCAGCCACTGATTTACAGGCCATGTCACGGATTTGGAGAGAAGGACAAAAAAGAGAAGTTCATATATACAGGTATTAGATGTAAATTAAGTTGTATACTGTGGTTATTATATATTTTTAGATAATTTGTAGAGATCATCTCTTATATTTCAAAGGTATTCCACTACAGATTACAAGGTATCTAAACTCCCTTATTAAATTCATAAACTAGCAAAATAGAAAGTTAGCAACCCCCTCCCCAAATTTAATTCAGTATTTTAGTAATTTTTCTAACAACCAGAAATTTTCATAATACATTTTTTTTGTACCAATTTAATGGAAATGATCTATTATATTTAATATAGTAATATAGTTAATTGATTACATCATTAAATATGCCATGTATTTAATTTTTTTTTTGTAAAACTATAATTTTGTCTCTTTAGAAGTTCTGAATTTCTGGAAAAAAACTGAGCCATGTTATTTGCACAAACATCTTTTGATGTCAGCTATACATCAGCAGTTGGAATGAAACAAGACGAGAAACAGGCAGGCAATGTCTGGGGAAGTATGTTGGATCTATCAAAACTTCCCAGTCAAGCTCGCTCAAATTTGGCCTAGTCATTAAAGATGTGTATAGTCTAGTGTTCTCGTGATGAAAAATAACACCTTTCCTAGTGATTAATTATGGTTATTTTTTAAAAACTGCCTTCTTTAATTTTATAAGTTGGTGACAGTAGAGAAACCAGTTAATGGTTTGTCAATTTCGAGTAGTTAAGATGAACAATTCCTTTCCAATCCCACCAAACAAAAAGATCATCTTCCTTGGTATCAATCTGACTTTATCACTATTTGTCAAGCTTCTTTGACATTTTACTCATTATCTTTATCACTTTCATCACCTGTTATTAATCGTTTAAAAAATGGCTTTTATCTTGGCTCTCAAATGAAAATGTGGTTCATTAAAATTTTTCTGTTAATTCATATGAAACCTATGTATCAAGCTTCTTTTGTTGCCCAGTTTTATGTTAATGGTTCAAAACTGATTTATAGAGATTTCTTAAATTCCTGAGCAATGTCATAAGATGAAATGTGTTGATCTACCAGGGAAAAAAAATGTATTGAATTTTTCAACAATTGTTGAGATTTATCATTTACTTCAAAATTTATCTGAGCAAAAGTGGGCAAACCAATTATGTCTCTGACATTCACTGAAGCACTTATCCCTGTAAACACCACACAATTTTCAATGAACCTATACTGCATTTTTCCCTTTTTGAAAACAAAAAAAGCAAAACTTTAAAAAATAATGTTCAGGAATCTCTATTGTCCTATAGAATAAAGAACTCGCTGTTAGTTTTTTTGGCTAATCACTATACTTAACTTACTTTTAGTATAAATTAATGTAAAACAAAATAAAATTAATGTGAATACTGACTTGTTTGAAATTAATGACCTATGATGAAATGTGTTGGTTCCAAAAGTCCATTAGTCTCTTATTGTTTTTATGTCATGTGACGGGACAAATACAATACTGAACTAAATTTCTCTATTGCAGTGTGTAACACAGGAATATCCTATTTTTCAGTACTAATTTAAATTTATTAATATATCAAATAATTTCTGATATGCTGAATGCTCAAAGGTGATGAAAGAGGTATGAACTTCCTCAAAAAGTGGTCTAGTTGAGCTCACCATATTATAGATAGCAACAAGAAAACAGCAGTATGCAAACTTTAGTGGCATTTTTTTTATAGATTTAAATAGGTTAAGATTCACAACAAATGAAGAATTTTGAGTATCAAATGGTGAGCCAAGCATCTTATTCTTCTTATGAATAATACAACTATTTTACTGCATGAGGAAGCAGAGTTTTATTAATCACAAATCAAAAAATATTGAATCTATAGTCTGTAGAAGATATGCTTGGTTCAAAATTATTATTAAATTATTTTGTTTTCCTAGAAAAATATTTAGTTTTTAAAACCCCCAATTTATTATGTGCGAGTTCCCATTTGAGTCATAGTAGCTGGAATTTTAATGAATTTTGTAGTGTAGATTGATAAAGGTTTTTGATAGAATTATATTGGGATCAAGAAAATATGTTGACGATGTGATATAGTATTATTGGTAAAACAAATTCTAGTACCAAATGGAGAGTTTTTGACCATGGGGATTATTATTAGAGAATTCATTCAGGTTCGGTCAAGGTTGAACCAAAAAAAAAAAAAATTCAATTAAAAAAAAATTTCTTATTATTTAAAAAATACATATCTACAATATTTAACCCAAATCGGAATAACATTAACTATTATTTGCTGTGTTTGATGTCCGTATCAGCTTTGAAACTTATTTCCATATAGTTTCCTCCGAGGCAAAGTAGAGATTGATATTTATAAGTTAAAAATGGAGAGTTTATGTCCATGGAGAATTTCAGAAGATAATTTTTTGGGATTCAGTCAAGGTTGATAAAATAAAACAATTTAAAAAAAAATTTCTTATTAATATTATTTTTTTGTGGTATTCAATCCCACGTAAATTTTAACAATTTTTAGTGCAANTATTTAAAAATGTTTCGGCTTACATTATAAGCCATCTTCAGGGCTATGAAATACTATGTCATAAATATTTTATTTTGTTGTGGTTTTTTATCCCACGTAAATTTTAAATAATTAATGAGAGGGAACAGAAAATAAAAAACTATCTGTCCTCGCCAGGAATCGAACCTGGACCTCCTGCTATCCGGGCTGGAATGCTAATTAATCCATTACACCACAAGGACTAGCCAGTTATCTCATTCAATTCCCTCTACAAGTTAGGCTCTCGCTAATGTAGAGGGAATTGAATGAGATAACTGGCTAGTCCTTGTGGTGTAATGGATTAATTAGCATTCCAGCCCGGATAGCAGGAGGTCCAGGTTCGATTCCTGGCGAGGACAGATAGTTTTTTATTTTCTGTTCCCTCTCATTAATTATTTAAAAACTATGTCATAAAGAAACATGAAAAAACAAAAAAATATATGATTTAGGTTATTATTACATAAAATTTGAAATAACTAAAAGTAATGTGATTTGAAATTCTTTGGAAAACACTAGCAATATGTGTAGAAAGTTCACCACACCTGCCTATCATGAAGTTGAGAGGGGACGTATTGTCACCTGTATCAAATCATCATGACTGAGAGGTAAGGATTAGGAAAACTTAAGATGGACTGGTGAAGGTTAGGGAATGTGAGGTGGTAGGTAAAGGGTTGGCCCCCTGCCTCAAAGGGGGCAATAATGGAAAAAATAGGTTAAGACTTATTTCGTATATGTAGCCTGAGTATCTAGGAAACATTTGGATGAGTTGATTAAAGAGGAGGGCTGATATTTTTTCAGTATGTTGAAGTTAAGGGAATTTATTCTAGATCAGTTCTGTTGTTATCTGGAGAGATAAGTGATCATTGTAAGGACTGACTGACATGTTAATGGATCATAAGTTATCATTCATTTTACACTAGAATGCATGTGATGATGGGATAAATTTGGAAAGTTTTATGCATAAATATGAGTCAACTAAGAAAATATTGTATAAAACATATTGAAGGCAAAATGGATGAGCTAAGAGATTCATTCATTCAAATATTTAAATATTGTTTTAATGTCAGGCTTAGTTTTAGCAAGTTGACTATTAAACCATCTAAAATTCATCAAGCAAAAACTGAGAAATCCTCAGCGATGTATTTTTATTTGGAATTTTCAATGCTGTGTAGCGTACACTTCATTTCTTAATGTTTCAGTTTCTTATCATTTAAAAAAGTAACTTGCAATATTTATTTAATATTATCTCCAGAGATTGATTCAGTTTAAGGAGTGATAGCTACATTTAAAACAATCAAAATGCTTCTAATCAAAATTTGTATTTCCAGCAAACCCCTACTCCTGATCTACTAAATTGACTGGCTTATATCTCAAATATTTAAGTAAGCAATTTTTAGTTGACTACTTATGTTTCATTTTAATGAAAACTATATTTGCTGGAGATTTTAATCAAGTGACAGAGTTAAGTTTTACTGCAACTTCTAATTTAGATACTGATAATAATTGAGTCATCTACAAATTTTATTATTTTTCTAACCTCTATACAGTCTATATTTGTGTATAATTAACTTATTTGTGAGTACTAACCTAAATAATGAATATGGTTTCAATTTCTCAAAGTGTGTAAAATAAGAAAATTAGGAAAAAATTCCTCTTTAGTTTCCCTTTTTGGGTATATGTCCCAGCTAATAGCTCAAAGTAAAACAAGACGATTGTTTATGTGTCTAACAGTCTATTCTGTACTGAGGATAACAATTTTTTCATTTCAGGCTTTTAACATCTAGTACAATTGAAGAAAAGATATTTCAGCGGCAGTTAAGTAAAGCAGGGCTTAGTGAATCAATAGTGGATCCTAGCGCGACCAGTAATGTGAAACTTTCATTGGAAGAAATGAAGGTCTGTATACCTAAAACTTATTTGTTATATATTAAGTATATATATATATATATACACATACCCCTAGAGTCGGAGGGAACCCAACAAAGGGCCGATGTCTTCCGGATGTAAGGAAAGAAGATAAAGCCAGCCATTGTGTAGTGCCTCCAGGACGGATCCNTATATATATTCTTTAAGAATAATATTTTATAAATCATTAGTTCAGCTGTACTCAGCTGTTATTACTTCAATATAAACTTAACAAAAAAATTAATCTTTATTCACATCTTAAGAATTCAATTGCATTGATATTTTTACCTGACCAAAAATTGCATGATTCCAGAAACTAATAATCTAAAAAAATGATTTGGCATGAATGAAAACTTTAAAGCTTGCCTCTTAGCAGATTTTCTATAGGGAAATCAAGCTCTTCACATTGGCACCAAGATATGGCTTTTGAAAAATTTCTTCAGATCTTTAACAATCCCACATGGAATTAGTTAAAAATGTATGTGTAGGGTTTTAATGCATACCAAAATAACTTTATTATAACTGCAATGCTCAAAATTTTTTGTTTTAAAATTAGTTCTAGACAATAGAATTTGAAATTTCTCGATTGTCAATTAACATATGGGTCCTAGCTCAGATAGAATCCATCCTATCCTAAGTGACTCTATCTTCCTTGTGCTTATTTTTCAACCATCCAATAAAATCATGAATTTTCCCGGATATCTGGAAGATGGCTATTGTAAGGCCTGTACCTAAGAACAATGGCCATAAAGAAATTAATAATTTTAGTCCTATTTCTCTACTTCCAGTGATGAACAAGATTCTGGAAGCCATAGTTTTAAATTTCCTCTCCCCTCTCAATTCTCCTTTTGGAACAGCATCACGGATTCTTAAAGTGTAGATCAACGGTGACCTACTTGGAGTAGCTGATTAAGAACATTGTGACAGCCTTTGACAATGGCTTTTGACAATTTTCAAAAGGTAATCGACAGAATTTTTCATGATAATCTACTAAACAAATCAAATGACAGAGGAATTCATGATCCATTACTTGGTTGGCTCTGGTCATATTTTGATGGCAGAAAACAGAGGATAAAATGAAATGTTTAGCTCTGAAGAATGATTTCAGTAATATCAGGAGTCCCTCAGATAACAATAATTAGGCTATGTGCTTTTCTTATGTATTTAGACGTTCTTCCTTAAAGAATTACAAGTGTTGAAAAGTTGCTCTTTGCAGATGACTTCAAAATATTCATAGAAGTCTCAAATTTGTAGAACTGTTAGGCTCAGCAAAGAAACTTGAATATTGTTCTGGAGTGGTGTAACTTAACCTAGTGGTACATAACCTTGACAAATATTGAAAGAGTTTCATAAGGGATTTTGATATTTCAAATAAGGGATTTGGGTGTTCTTTATTCAGCCTGTGTATATTCAAGCTTAGTGTATGCCTCAGTGGTTTAGGTAGAATCCAATCCAGATTTTTGAGGCAGCTCTCTTCAACTACTAATCGGGAAAAACCAGAAAGAAACTGGAGCTAAGGAGAAAAAAAGGCGACTTAAAATTTCTGCAAACAATTATTGCTGGGAAATGCAATTATTCTCCAAAATTGCTCAGCCAAATTCCACTTAATGTTTCAATACATGGACTTAGAACATCTCTCACTTTCAGACTTCTGACTGCTGGAATGAGCCACTCTAAAAACAGAGGTTGGACACATAGATGCTTCATTGGGACAGAAGTATGAAAACTGACTCAAGAGTTCAATCAAATTAACTTAAAAAAATCTTAGACTTATCTAATTTCTTTAATTAAGTATATATGTATATAATTAATTAGGCTATTTTTTTTGTTAATTCCTTGAAAGCTTTTGCTGTTTATTAATATTACTAATTACATTCCTATCATACCTTCTATTATTCGTCTTCATTGGTTTCTGCAAACCATCTTCTGTTGGCGAGCACTTTTAGACATAGTCCATCTTCGTGGCCGTATACATGTGTTCACTGTCACTGTCTGTATTCAACTACAATACAGATACAGAATACAGACAATGACAGTGAACACATGTATTCGGCCACGAAGATGGACAATGTCCGAAAGCGCTCGCCAACAGATGGTTTGCAGAAACCAATGAAGACGGATAATAGAAGGTATGATAGTTCTATATTCATTGGTAGTGACAATAACCCTTTAGATTATTTACCTAATTACATTCCTCTTCATTTTATATGTGAATTTAAGTGTACTAATTTTTCATTTTGGCATTTGCTGTAATAAAAATAAATAAATAAATAATTTTTGGTTGAATTCAGATGAGGGAAAAGGAGGGAGAGTTTGGAGGTTGACAAAAATTCATAATATTTTAATTCCTATTTGATTTTTGAAAAAAATTGCCTAACAATGAAATTTAATTATTTTTTTTAATATATAAGAAAATATAATTTTATACATTCTTGTTCTATAAAATTCTCACAGAAATGTTTGTTAAGGAAGACATTTACGAATTTAACTATGATGGCTTCCTCTACTTTTCTTTTTCACTCATTGTTCTCTTTGGCTTGTAAATTAAGTTATGTCGTTTCCTCTTATTTATGTCCTCTTTAAAGAAATATTCAAAATCTGCTTAGATACACAGCTTCTGAAGTAATTTTTTCAATCTGAGGTTTGTAGCTTTTACAATGCTATTTTAAATAAGCAAAACAAATTTTATAAATTAAATTAAATAAGTTTGGCTGTCAAAGACTCTCATTATTTCAATTTGAACTTATAAGACTGTTTTGTTTATTAGTTTCACTCTTCATTTTCCATCTTTAGTACTGTACTGATGACCAAATTTTATTATAAATCTAAATTTATTGCACTTTTTTCATCAGTACAGTACTAAAGATGGAAAACAAATTGATGATTAGTTGTTCACTTTATTCTTTCATGAAACAATGCTAAATAAAAATAATTTTTGTGTTATTAAGAAGCATAATTCTATAGACCATCTTTAAATCAAGCAATATAGTCTTAAACATTTGTCCATAATTTGTTCTAGGATTTGTTTACATTTTCTGCTGTTGATAAATGCATTACTCATACAAGCTTAAAATGTAATTGTGAAGGAGATGGAAGCATTCCTGTGGAATATGATCCTGAACCAACAACTAGGAGAGAAGCAGAATTATTGCCTGACAACAGCTCTTCATTCCAATGTTTTAGAATGAACCAACTATTTCAGTGGGAACATCATAAAAAACCCATTTCTTCCCATTTGTTAGAAGTATGTATGAATTGAATTATTATCTATATATTTGGAGTTGTTTAGGGGGGGGGGGGGATATGCTATTACCAGCAATATATAAACTGTATTTTTAGTATCAGTAATACTGCGATTAGTTCCAAATCTGATCATGTGCATATTCTTTTTTTATTCAAATAATCTTCTCAATGATAATGCCCTCTGGGATTGAAAAAAAACCTAATTAAAATCCTAGCAGTCAGGAATTGCATATGCATTATATAATAATGCATATATGCACAGTAAGTAATTGATAAACTTCTCAAAATCCTGTTTATGATAAATCATTGGAAAAAACCTACTATCTGAAATTGATAAGTATATCAATTAAGAGAATTAGTCCCAAACAAAAATATCGTTTAAATAATATGTAAACATTTATATAAGTCTATTCTACTGCTATTTATATAGATATTTAATTAGAATGGAAACATATTATCTTGAGAATATATTCTAAAGTCTCAAATCTGAAAATGGCTAAACTAGTTTTGATGAAATTTGAATCTTAGCTTGCTCTCACGTTGGATAGTTACTTCATTCAAATGCTACACCTTTAAACTGGGAGATACAATTAGTTTCAGTGTTCTTAGGTCAATGATGAAAAAAATGTGTATCTACTCTTTTTCTGAGCTTCATGGCCTGAACAGGACATTAAAAAATACTCATAATCTAAATAGGATTGTAATTTGTGTTTTAATGACTAACTGTTGGTTTTATTATTTACTATTTAAAAAAAAAATTATTTACCTGATAAGCAATATTGGCAGTTTTTAAAATTAATTTATTAAAAATTATCAATAAAAAATATTCCTGGCTGCAAATTAGGTTGTTTTTTTTTTGTGT
>KZ807847.1:30797-43131 GCA_000696205.2 Oncopeltus fasciatus
ATGCATGACAATGTCAGCTACTTCGAGTTTAAGACGAATTTCTCGTCTTTCTCGTAAGTTAGGCTCTCGCTAATGAAGAGGGAATAGAGTGAGATATCTAGCCTGTCCTTGTGGTGTAAAGGTCAGCACGCTAGGCCCGGATAGCAAGAGATCCAGGTTCGATTCCTGGTGAGGACGGATAGATTTTTTTATTCTGTTCCCTCTCATGAATTATTTTTAATATTAATTATAGTGAATTAGTATAATTTTAGGGAATATAGGGGGGGGGGAGTCTCAGATTTAAAATCAAGCGAAATAAAATAATAATTTAATTTAATTCAAATGACAAATTTAAGGATGAAAAAAAAGGTACAACAAAATACCTACAATAGGTAGGACAAGAATAGTTAAAGCTAATTATTTTTGAGAATGAAGTAAACAAGAGACAAAAGATTATCTTGAATTTATAATGAGTCCACGAAAAGAGAATCAAATTATAAAATGGCCATTGTATTAACATAGAACAGTACTTAAGATGGTAAGAGTATTTTGGACTATGTATTTAATTTATACAAGTCAATTTATAAATTTTCCAACTTCATGCCTTGCTCTTGTAAGCCATTTCAAATTTGACTTAAGATGCTTAATGGGAGTCTTAATTTATTTATTAGTTCTTTCAATTTTTTTTGTTATTTATTTTTTTCACATCCTGATTTCTCTAAATTTTTAAATTGAAAATGCATATGAATTCTACAAAGGTTATTAGTTATATGTAATTTATTGTTACCTTTCCATCCCATCCAAGAGGAAGATTTTTTGGGTTATAGGGTACACCATCATCTTCACCTTCACTCTCACTACCAGATGAAGCATCCTCAGCATCCGAATCACCTCTTTCTTCACCAGTCCTAGCTTGTTTTCTTTGTACATTTTCCTTTGTTGCAGCTCTTTGCTCTCCAAGTAATTCTGCTAGCCTGGATAATATTTAAAAAAATAAACATAGAAAATATATCAAGATTTATTGTTAAATAAATTTGAAAGGAAATAGATAAATTTGTGATAAAAGTTAATGACATTAAATTAGGAAGAAAATAAAATATAAAAATGACTGTATCTAACTTGTAAACTTGAGCTTCAAGGAATGCAATATCTCTTTGTCTTTCAAGATCACGCTCTCTGTTTGACTTGCCAGGCTTAGATTTAGCAAGAAGATTTGGATCAAGAGATTTTTTCCCTTTGGTGCTGAATAATCTCTGTGCTCGTTCTTCTAAAGTCCTAAAATAAAATAAAGCTTCATTAAACATACAAACTCCAAAGAAAGAAATAAAACAAAATTATAAATAACTAAGTAAACACGTACTAAGAATCAACTACACAATCTTCATTTTTAATATTACTCTTCAATGAACCAACACAAATTTTATTTTTGTAAGAATCCCTTACATAGCTAAAAGTACAAGAGGAAAAATTAAAATTTCTAATGTCCTTAAAGCATATCCTTTAGTAATCAGTTGGATTGTGTAAAAACCCAGAAGGCCAGATTATTTTAAAACATCCAGCAGATAGATCTATCTGAGTTAAAAATGGAGTTATATTAAGAACTTTTTATTTACTTTTCACAATATCTGAGAACAACTACTGGAGATACAAAAATATAGAAGCTTGAAACATTAGATACTAAATGGAAGCAAAACTAAATATAAATAGAATCTATCTTATTTAGTCTTGCTTACTTAATAGATTATAATTTATTATTATTATTTGGAAAATAATTAAAAAATGTTCCTAATGATAATTAAGATCCTTATAAAATAATTTACATTATTTTTAAATAAAAAAAATTTAGACCACGGTGGGACTCAAACGCACTTTCTGATCACTAGATGTAGTCAAATATGCTGACCTCTGCACTACATTGGTATGGCAGGATTAGTAGTGCAAAGGTCAGCACATCTGGTTAGTGATTAGAAAGCTGGGTTCGAGTCTTGCCATCATCTAAACTTTTTTTTTTTTAGATGTTCTAGTTAGAAAAAATCTAATTAACAGGAAAATAATCACGGAAAAAATAATTTAATTCTATTTTATAATTTGCCTTACAATCTAGGCAAACATACTAGAATTTAGAGAAAAATAAAATGTTATATAACTTTTCAAAGAAGGAATTGAATCTATCGATAGAAGAGGATAGGACCATTAGCGTGTAAAATATTGAGCGCTGACAAGGTTTTTAGAGTATAGAGTTAAAATGGAAGTATTAAGATCTGTCAAATATCTAAAGAAAACTGGTTTATTACTTAAAAAAAAAAATTATCACATACAAGAGAAATAAATAAAGAATTGCACCGTTATGAGAAGATTCCTTTCTGGAAGAGAAGAAAAAAAAAAGTTTGTATAAAATATGATAAATTATTTATCAATGATAAACTATCTCTAATGATTAACCAGGAGAGTTATACACATACTACAGTTGTAGAAAATCCTTCAGGTTGTATAAGTATCAGATAAATAAAAAGAAATGAATTAAGAGGCAGACCCCCCTACCCCCCTGAAAAAAATAAAAAGTCCTTCACAAGGGGCTGTGCAAGTAAGCAGATATCCCCTGTTTCATTAAAGATGTATATAAATATGAGTACATGATCAGATTTAACTTACAAGCCAGAGAGAAGAATGATCATTGAAGGTTAACCATTAAGCTTAGCTTTAGACGGACTGGGAGGGAAGAGTAGGGGAACTCATCATGTTTTTTGTATAATAAAAAAAAAGTAACGGTCTCAAAAATTGAAATAAAATTTCATGGTACGCCAATTATGTTCCATTGAGTTTTTGTTACTCCAATAAAAACAGATATGATTATAAATTTTGGTCTCCCGCTAAACCCCTCCCACCTTTCTTCCTCATTTGATTTTAACAAAAAATAAATTGTACAGTTTCTTCTTCCGGGTTGGACCATGTCAAGTTGTTGATAGTTGCCGAGCTTTCACACGTCCTGTGATGGCTTCTTCAGGGCTGAATAGTGTGTGTGAAAGCTCGGCAACTATCAACAACTTGACACGGTCCAACCCGGAAGAAGAAACTGTACATACATCTGACGACCGTGGAAGCCTACGTGAACAAAAAATAAATTACTGTAATGGTTTGCAATGAGAAGACTAAATACCAAATTTGGTTTATAAATCATAAAAACAAGAGTCCAACATTCGAAATTGCATTATTAAACATATTCTTAACATGTGTTTTTCCTTAAATGTTATAAAATTAATTTTTAGACTTTTAGACTATATATTATTTTCTCCAATGTAAGATCAATAGATATGTTGAAATTTTTCAAAATTTATCATGGTATCAATGAGAATAAGCTCGATTTTCTCAAGGGAAGTTCGCTAAAAGCAGAAAAACCACTATCAGAGCTGTATTTTTTTTTTTATAAAGATCAAATATTGAAAAAGTGGAAGTTTTGATAAACAAATTGAAAAATTAACAAACATCTAGGTTCGCCAACAGTTATGGCTGATAATAAAAATATTTAAACTGGAATAGTAATTCTCAAATAAATATATTAGTATTCAGAATTTTTATATTTATTTCCAAAATTTGTTTTTTAAATTGTTCCTTCAAATAAACATCGGGATAATCCAATTTCTTTCTCTTCGTGAGAAAGTAGAAAAGGCTGAAAGAATAGAATGGTAAAATAATTTATTTACCCTCCACACTTAAGACCCAAAGCCATTAGAGCAGATTTGAGCCTGTCAAGCCCAAGGGAAGCTAATTCTTCAGGTGAAGAAAATGCTGACAAGTCAAGATGAGCACCAACATTTGTCAAATTAATCAATTTTTATTTTGGATCTTAAAAGGATGCACCAAAACAAAATTAACAGTATTTATTTGTTTATCTTATTATTATTATTCTTGTTTAATATTTGGGCTATTTTCTTAGACATCTACCACAGATGCACTGACTATTTCACTCTTTGGTTATTATTATAAACAAATTAATTTTATTTTGGAAAAGCATTTTTGCTTGGACATGGAATCACAACACTTAAAATTACAAGATAATTTACTATTTTAAATTGTATCTACATGACTAATTTGATTATAATTTTCTTCATATCACCTGATTTAGGTTAAAAGCAAAAAGCTTTTGGCATAAAACAAATATTTATGGGAAGACAAAGTAATTATTTGCTAAAATACAAGAAAGTACTTGAATTATTGTCACTTTAGATCTCAATTAGTTGAGATATAAGTAAGTCGAGAGTGTCTTCTTGGGCTTTTAAAAAATTTGAAGAAAATTACATTATTTTATTTGTCTTATATCTTTGCTAAACTCTGTTTAAATAATTTTTCTCTTTGATTTACAGCATAATATAATAATGGTTTATTATTTAATCACAATTATTTATCTTCATTTTGAATTGAGAAATTTCTAGTGAAGGATCTTCACTCTATCAATATCAATGATGTTGATTTTAACTTGTTTTTTTAGGTCATGGGACTTAATGATATTGCAGAAGAAATAAATTATGTATTTAGAAATAAAACAGTGTAAAGAAGTTTTTAATTTTTAAATTGATATTGTTATTTTAACATAAACACATTTGTATATTAAAAAATATATATATTATAAATTAGTAATCTTGTTTAAGATATTGCCTGGAGAATTTATTCTTAATATCCCATGAATATAGAGGATCAATTCTTTATATATCATGAATATTATATTAAAAATTTGTTGAATGTCTTAAGAACCCCTCAAAAATATTGTATACTATTAATTTAATAGAGATAATGTTAATTTTATATTGTGAGAATGGTCGGGGTTTCGGCCAGGAAGAAAAAAATATACACCACAATTTGGAGTAATATTTTTATTTATGCCAACGTTTCGGCTTAGCTAGTAAGCCATCATCAGGGCAATGGTGTTGGGTGGGAAAATCTCCCCAGGGCGGTGTCTGTTCACATTGTAAAATGCAGAAACAACTGCAGTTGTTTAGTTGTTTCTGCAGTTTACAATGTGAACAGACACCGCCCTGGGGAGATTTTTCCACCCAACACCATTGCCCTGATGAAGGCTTACTAGCTAAGCCGAAACGTTGGCATAAATAAAAATATTACTCCAAATTGTGGTGTATATTTTTTTCTTCCTGGCCGAAACCCCGACCATTCTCACACGATATTCGAGACAGCCAACTAATCATCAACCATGTTAATTTTATACATATATGTACTGAAATTGATCCTAGATTTTTAGGGGACTGTGTATTTAGGTCACAAATAGCCAATTTTTCTTATGTTACAAAATTAGTTCAATGGATGAATGGTTTTTTAAATAATTTTAAAGCTTGCCATTTCAGAGTTGCATTAACTGAAAGAATTTCCTCTAGGATTTAATATATACTAGCAATCAAATTATGTGTGCATTTTATTTGTGTTATAGTCACCTTCAAATGATTAAAAATAATGCCCAGACAACTTTGCCTACAATCTCTAATTGTTTACAATAGAGTTCAGAGTTCATAGAGCATCCATCAGGAACTAATTCATGATAGCACCCATAAAATTACAAAAAATACTAAGCGTGATTTTTTTTTTCAAATTCCCCCTGCAGTAACCAAAAAAGCACTTTGACCACTATCTAGCCATTACCTATGGGTTTTCACATTTTGCCAGTAAACCCAATTTTCATTTCAGGTGACAATTTTCCTGTAAAATCTCATATAAGTTTTTCAATCAATTTTCACAAATTTCTAATTTCTTATCTGACTGTTGAGGAGCAAGTTCATGAGAGACCAGTCTACTCTTTTTCACCTTCCCCATGGAGAGTAGATGGCGACTAACAGTGTCTTTTGCCACACCACCCATCTTGGCAAGTTCACGAGTGCTTGTGAACGAATTAGATTTTAGCTTCAGGCAGAACCTCATCAATATCCATTAATAGTCCCACGGAGCCCTTATTCTTTTCCAACATCATATCTCCACCACTAAATTTTTTAAACCAACACTGTGCAGCGTGCAGGTCAAGGAAACCTTTCCCTTCATTTTTAATAATTTCACTGTAAAATTTTTTTAACCAGTAATGCCTTAAAATAATGAAAACTTTGTAGGGCACTGTCATGTTCCTTCATTGAAACAAATAACTAAACTGAGACTTCTTTTGAAGAAGTGGAATGGGACTTAACAAACTAAAAGAGATTAGTAAGTACTGTAAGTATTAAATAGGATTAAAGCATTTAAAGTCCTTAGATTTTTTTAATTTGATAGTTTTATTTATTTATTTACTTTTAGATTAGTTATAGTAAAACCTTACTCACATAAAAAAAAATTTACATAGAAAAAGCAACATAACTATTATAATTCTTTAAATCATGCTTTTCCTCAAACCAGAGGACTAATCTTTATTAATACCGATATGAATCTCAAAACTAATTTACATAACTAAAATTATTATTAGTTTAGATGTTTTTCTAAAAATAAGAAACTTTAAATTCACTAACAGACTTTGAAAAAAACCTACAGTAATTCATGACATTGTAAAAACACACTATCAGGGTGCTGGCTTAGCTGAAGGGATCATCTGCAGAAGTCTCATGCCTGCAACTGCTAGTTTGACTTATTCCTGGGAAATATAAGAGCTTGGAGAATGTTAAGAAAACTGGAAAATGAAGTTGATCATTGAGTCATTAAATAATAATAATCCTTAGTCTGTCATTTATGCATGAGAATCACATTGCTTTGAACAGTCTGTTTTCCAGAGAGTTCCAAAAGCTTTAATCATGGGGTTGATTACTTTTGATTTCAGTCAAAGGAGGATGTCTCCAGGTTCGTCGAAGTGATTCGGGCATTTTATATATATATATATATATATATATATAAAGCTTCAGCGGCTGGGAAAATCTTTNNTATATATATTTGAGCTGCAAGTGTGCACTTGTACTCTTTCCCATATCCAAGCCTTCGTCTTGGAGAAAAATCTCAAGAAAAATTTGTCAATAAATTTAAAGTAGTCTTGACTTAAAACAAGTTTAAAACTAAACTTAAAAATTTGAAACTAAAGGATTGCATTCTTTATTATTAAGTATCCAAGAGGATAGGATAACAACTTCTCTTGGAGCTATGCTACCGAACAAGTTCTTGATTTAAAAAGAATAAGAGTACATATTGGTTTTAATTTTACATTTTTTGAAGTATTTATTAGTGATAGGCTAATAAATACTCCAAATTTAGTATAATATACAAATCAAATACAAATTTAGTGTGGTACAAAATGACCTGTAACCTGTAAAATTTTTTTTTTGTGTGTGTAGTTTTAAGTTTGAATGTATAGTTCTGCTACAGAGAAGAAACTCAGCAATAAATAAAAAATTTAGTTCAAATTAAATAGTCAAAATAATGTTCTCAATAACTTATTTATTAAAGTAATTTAACAACAATAATTACTCACTGGCCATCCTGGAAATGTTCCAGCCTCCCATTGGGTATTAAATTCCTTTTGAACATTGTTTATCTCATTATCTACATCCAAGAGGGGTTTGATTCTTGATATATAATCGGACAAATAATTTAAAAGCATTATGATATATCGTTTATACTCAGAACTTTTTCTGTCTTTTGGAATTTCATAAAGCCTGTCAAAAGTGGTCAAATAAGTGATGTAATCCACTTTCTGAAAAAAACAAATGAAACAAAATATTAGTATTATTCCTGTGTCTTTCCTAACTTTTATAAATAGATATCTTACTGGAGAAAACAGTATATCATATATGGTACTAAAATTATTTACTAGAAGTTCTTAAACAATATAAATCATGGATAATATATAGATTGCCTTATCTACTTTGGATTATACAATTGGAGGTGAAGATTAAAATTGAATTTGAAGGTGAAATTAGGAATGGGTTGATTTGTCAATCTAATAACAATTTAAATAATATTACAAACATATATACAGTAGAAAATTGTTTAAAAATTCTGTTAAAAATGATTTATTAAATTTATGCATAATTTTGTCCAAATTTTCTACATATGTGTTAATATTTTACCGATCTCCACTATAATTAGTACAGTAGTATAATAATAATCCTTTCTGAGACTCAATATATTTAATATAGGGTTAACATGGCCAACAAGCTTCTGTTCATCAAATAAAATGACCTCAAGGCATCATTTGTAAAAAATATTTTTTATCTTATATTTCAGATGTGTATTCATCCTCATCATTATTAATGGCTTATGTAAGTAATAAAATTATAGATATTTATGGATACCAATTGTGATTATTCATAAGCTCATGATGAAGATGTAATAAGTGATGTACTACCAAACATTGTAGACTTAAAAAAAAAATTATTTTTATATACTCATGTTGCCAAGTGTCACAATATTTGCTACATATAGTAAAATGTAATATAATAAATAATTAGAGAATTGTTGGTAATGTTAACCTTGGTAATAATACATTACAACAGTTATAAAGTATTTACCATTTCATCTTCCGGGTTGGACCGAGTCAAATTGTTGTTATTTGCCGAGCTTTCGCACATCATGTGATGGCTTCTTCAGGGCTGAAAAGAGAATGAAAAGAGAAAAAAATCATTCTCTTTTCAGCCCTGAAGAAGCCATCACATGATGTGCGAAAGCTCGGCAAATAACAACAATTTGACTCGGTCCAACCCGGAAGATGAAATGGTAAATACATCTGACGACCGACGAAGCCTACGTGAACAGTTAAAAAGTAGTAGAAAAATTTTTTAATGGAGAGTCGACTTATCAAGCTGGGACAAGTTTGAATACTAGACACACCATATTTTTGGCAGAAATGTTTTATTAACCCTGATGCATCCACATTATAGTAATAAAGGATAAATACCACAATTAAATGCACTAAAACAGAGCAGATGTCTTCATAGCTTGTTGAAATTAAACCAGTCTTAGTTTCATGTCACACAGAACATTTTTACAAAGAAAATATGGGAACTAGTTTTTTTTTTGTTTTTTTATAGCGGTACAAGCCAAATTAAGGGCAAGCTTTTGAATTTAATATTCATATGGCATTGTCAACTGAGCATATCTCCCCACATATTTCTAACTCACTTTACCTGTAAAGTAGATGCTATACTTATAATAAAAATATTTTCCAGATCTACTATAAGTAAAAAGAGAGTATATCTTTGCCAAACAAATATTATGAAAAAAAAATTATAAAAATAATCTCTGGTTCACAGCGATACAATGTGCATTTGTAAGGATGAAGTAAAAAATGCTTTGTGTAGAAAATTTTGATTTAGAATTGAGAGAGATTGTTGTCATTTAGAACTAGTGAGAAATTAATATTGGTAGAGTTTTTTTGGTACACACAGATGTATAATTAATATAAATGGAGTTTAACTATTTAAAAAATACAGGCTTATTAGTGCAAAGGGAGTTTATATTCTAAGTTTCAACTTTATAATTAGTAATAGATCTTAAGAAAATTAAAGAGACTCTCAGGTGCAAAAGTAAGAAGAACTTATCTTTTTATAATAATAAAATATTCAGTTGGAATGAAAGTGCAGAATTACAGCAGACAAAGAAGAGGATATGATAAAGAAGTGATTAACTGTTTTAAAATATCAAAAACCATGAAGGTTCATGTGTTGATTCAAGTAAAAATACATTCAAGTGTCTTTGATGGCTTATACATCACATCGATGAATTAATATGGCATAATTATTCAATTTCCAGAGTTTCTTTAATTTTAAATGTTTTTTAAGAAAATTTTTATTAAAACCTATAATTTTTCATAAAGGGGAAAAGTTAATTAAATAAGGTTTAAAATTATTATTAGGTTATGACACACATTTTTATTTTTTGTTATTTATAAATAATTTAGCTAAATTTATAGGGGAAGTAATTTTGCAGTAGGAAATAAGTATTAAATGTCAATATTTGAAGATGATATTTTACTAGCTGAACCAAATATTGTGAAATATATTATTAACAACTTTTAAAAAGGTTGCAAGCTGGCCAAACATTTAAAAAAAATTCATATAATGCTACTAAAAAAAAAGATTATACTTGTATTATTAATAACAAAAATGCTATCAAGACCAAAATGAAGAAGTCTAAGTACTGTTCGGCAAACAAGCTTATGCAAAAGTAACATCATAGGACTACATAAAAAAAATTGAAACAAAGAAAATGTGCTTTCAAACTTATTACCTCTACTCCTTTTAAATTAATATACTTTTCATAACATTCGTGTAGATCTAAATATCGTCCATAACCTTCTTCATCAGTAAATTCAACTAAATCTGAAATATAAGAAAACAGAGAGATTATTGAATTGAGAGAATGGATTGAGCTCTATGATGGAGAAGAGAGATAAAAATAAAGCTCATTACGTTAGTGGCAAACTGTTATTATCTAAAAAAAATTGAAGATGAAAGATACCAATCTTAAAACTTGAAAAATGTTCCAGTTAGATATAACACCTGGTTCGACATAACATGTAAACATTGCTTTCAAATCTTTATTTTACTGTTTATATAGTACTGTTTACTCCTGTTACTCCTAATTGGTCAATTTCGCAGTGTAATTCTTATAATATTTATATTTTATTGATAAACAAACCTTAACTGAGTTTTATTTCTCTGAAGTAAATATTTTGCCCGCTGCATTGAAAAACTTAGGGGACTGATTTCAGCCATTATCAAACTTATCCAATGGTTTGCAAAAAGAAGCTAAAATACTGAATTAGGTTTTATTATTTTAAAAATTGTAAATGCTAGACCACATACAGACAAATAGATTATGGACTATATTTTAGCTTCTCTAATGTATTATCAGTAAAGACCCTTTGAAATTTTTTAAGTCACGTTAAGGTACCAATGTAAATAGCTTGATTTCACCATGGGAAATCTGCTAAAAGCAATAATGATTTATAATATTCAAATACCATGAGTGTTTAAAATATAATGGAAATCTACATGTAGCCACTTTATAACCTTCTTCAAACCAAAAGTTTTTTCTTACTTGCATATTCTTCGGTAGGATTTTCTCTCATTTTGGCCAACTCTTCAAATTCAACTGACATTGGGACAGATATCTGAAATAAATTATAAAAATTATGAGTTTTAACAGCAGCATACATAGGTGACAAATAGTGGTACCACAATATTTCAAATAAAAAGAAGAAATTTCAATATGTACATATATACTAACCCTCCAAAAAAAAAAGTCCGAAACTCTTTATATACAAACAGTTTAATCGTATTATACGAGGCATGTCCAGAAAGTTAACTGCACTGAGACCAGTGCCATAAGGCAGAAAGGAAGTCTTTTTCCACATGTTGGCTGCACGGCCACTTAGCATGATTTCTCCCCTCCACAACAAGACCTCAGTATGTTGAGAACTCTAGATACAGCAACATATTTAGTGAGAAATGTCAATTCAATCTCCCGCCAAGTGTGAAATACATGGCGTTACTCATTTGGAAGGAATTAACTCCAATTGTGAAGCATGCAGAGAAAGGGAGACTCCCTGCTGTACAACAATGCAAGACTACACACGGCTAACGCCACGAAAGACCTGCTCGCCTCATTTAAATGGGATGTCCTGGACCATCCCACGCATTTCCCTAAATGAGCACCATCCGATTACTACCCTGAAGCTACACATGGGTGGAAAAAGGTTTTCAACCGATGAGGAGGTGAAGGAGGAGGTGGAGAATTAGATGAAGAGATTGGCGAGAAACTACTTAGAAGGCATAAAAAAATTGATACACCGGTACACCACCTGCATTGAGAGGAATAGTGGCTATATAAAAAAATAGCTTAGATATGTAACAATGTAAACAGGTAATTTTTTGTTCAAATAAAATTTTTTATCATCTATAAAATTTAGTACACTTACTTTCTGGACATTCCTAGCATTAAACAAATATAATGAACTGAAGCTTGCATAATAAATGACTACTTTTTATAATTTATAGCACTACCAGGTATGCAAGTTTAAAATGACGTTTTAATTCCAATAGAATGCGCTCTTAGCCTATTGAAGGATTTGCTTATCACTAAACGCTATTTTGTTTGTTAGTCATTTGTTTACAAAAGTCAGTTGTTTTTAAGTCGTTTACGTGGACGTATCATACCTTTCTTTGGTGTTAAAAATGTCTAATTTTAAGCCAAATAAAGAGCATTTGCGGCATGTCATGATTTTCTTATTTAATCAAAAGAAAAAGGCATCTGAATGTCATCGAATTTTTGTTGAGACTTATGGCGATCTTGCTCCAACCGTCAAGACATGTGAACGTTGGTTTCAACGTTTCAAACGTGGTGATTTTGATGTTACTGATCAAAAACGAGAAAATCGACCAAA
>KZ807847.1:54459-94905 GCA_000696205.2 Oncopeltus fasciatus
TTTTTTTTTTTTTTTTTTTTTTTTTTTTTTTTTTTTTTTTTTTTCAATATAGTGGGCTTAATATTTAGTTTAGAGTAATGAAATTTATCACAGGTTTGTATATTGATAAAAAACATATTTTAGGATTTGACAAGTTAAAAACTGAAGTTGTACAAATAGGAGTAGGGAATTATCTGAACCATAATTTTTTAGCATTGCTATCTAGAAGCAGGAATTAGTTGTTTTCATAATCAAATCTGGCGTATCACTTTTAACTGTAAAGCTAAAGGCCAAATTTGTTTAAGTGAATTCGGATAAATAAGAGTGGTGGGGGAAATATCATATCAATGAAATATCAAGTGTAAGTACAAACAATTCTCCAATGCAGCAGGCATAATATTTAGTTTAGAGTAATGAAACACACACAGGTATGTGTATTTGTCAATGAATACTTTAGAAGTAACACAGTAAAATTGAATTAATAAGGGCTATTTTGTCATCAGATACTCTCTCTCATTCTTCTAGCTATTTCCAATTCAACTGAACTAGTAGAGATAATAAAATGAACATCTCCAGTAACACAGTGTACACAATGTACATTAATCTTAATATTATGGTAGTCTCATTTTGTTTAGATTTTTTTCTAATAAAATTTTCAAATTTTGATTCATTTTGTGAATTTTTGTAGTGGATTATCAGAACATTTTGTAATTTCAGGGAATCTCTGTGGACTTCTCTCCTAATAAACTAAAGAAGGGTTCTGGTCTATATGCTTTACAGTGTTTGAGTGCTCTGGTTGATAAAGCTATTCAAAATGTTGAAATAAAGAAGTAAGTATTTGAATACTAAATAATAAATAAATAAATTAAAATGAATATTTACTTCATTACACATCACTTACACTTGATATTATTAATGGTTTTTATAGGTTCGGCTCCTATAATATATAAACCATCCTTAATTTAGTAGAATTTTACTATGTTTCAAAAGTTTTAAAATTAGTCTTTTTTTCAACTTTTTATTTCTTACTTTACAAAACAATTTCTTAATGACTAGAAGACATTATTCTGTTACATATCATTAATGAATCAGTTCCACATCTGTATGATTACCTTAAAACATTCTATTGTTTTGTATAGTTAACTGAATAAGGAAATTATAAACAGAATAATGTTTCTAATTTTTTCCCCTAAATTGCCTTCAAAAATTTTCATCACATTTTGGTTCTGCTTTTTGCATCTGGCATGTTCAAGTTTTTTTCTTCTATTAATATTTTAAAATAAATGCTCAATCTAGGGAGATTTCTTATGCTGCATTAAAGATGTATTTTAATAAGAGTAAATGATAATATTTAATTAACTAATTGGAGAGAATAATGGGCCTAAAAAATATTATCACTATGCTTTGCTTTTGATTGTCTGAGAAGGAAGAGTGGGGAATGGTTCACCCATCGTAGATATTTGAAAAATTCTTCCATAACGAACATTTCTCATAATTTTTGTGTTTTCATAGAATATCATTTTTAGAAAATTCACTTTACATTTATTATCTTCCTAGTTTTTCTTAGCTCAAATAACATTAGAGATTTAAAGATAGAAATTTTGATCTCTCTCTAAACCAACCTGCCTTTTCCTCACATAATTTCAGCCAAAAATGAATTCTTTCAAGGCTTTACTATACAACTATGGGCATAATTTAAGGGATGGGCAACAGTTAGCCATATAAATAATGAATATTTTCGGACTAACCTAGCCGCTCCTCAAGATTTATTTTGGTCATAGATTTAAAACTTAGTAAATATTATAATTCTCCAGTGTTTAATTATAAACAGGTCTAAGATTAAATGAATCTCCTGCCTGGAGAGAGTGATGCTATGTTTAAAAGTAACATGTTAACAAAAAGAAAAAAAAATTTTAAAATAAATTATAAGGGGTAATAGTAATATAAGGAATCAGAATAGTGAATAGTTTGTATGAAGATACTCCAACTGAATAAAGATGTGTGATGATAATTCGGTTATAAAGTAATTTCTATCTGATACTTAAAGCAGAAGAAAAAGTATTTTTATGTTGGATAAATAACATAAATAAGGAGGAAAAAAGCACTATGAAGAATCTTTAAGGTGGTTTGTTGCAGGTTGAAGTTATTATTATCCATATGATAAATTAGTTGAGAATTTATTAGGATTCGGTCAAGGTCGATAAAAAAAATGTGTTTTTTTTTAATTATCTGCAACGTTTCAGCTTACATGTAAGCCATCTTCAGGGCTTTGAAATACAATTGCATACAAAAACATGAGGATAAAGATTATATAATTTATATTATTACATAAATGAAATGATTAGGAATACAATAAAAATGTATGTAGATAGTTCACCACTGCTACCTACCATGAATGCGAGAGGAATGTGTTGCCTGCAAAGCTTCATGACTGATAGTTAAGGATTAGAAATTGAAAAACTTAAAATGGTGTTGACTGGGGATGTAAGGCGGTAGGTATATAAGGAGAGTGGCCTGCATCAAAGGGACAGTACCAGATCGGTAGGAATTAGTAAAGAATTTTTTGGGGTTCAGTCAAGGTTGATTAAAAAAATACAATTTAAAGAAATGTATTTTTTATTATCTGCTGACATTTTGATTTACATTTTAAGCCATCTTCAGGGCTAATATGAAGGTGAGGGGGGACGTATTGTCACCTGGATCAAATATTCATGATACAGTTCTCTCTGACCTTCATGATAGCCCTGAAAATGGCAAAGCGCAGATAGTGAAAAATACATTTATTTAAATTGTACTTTTTTGGACCAATATTGACCGAACCCTAACAAATTCTCTACTATTAACATCCATGGTCAAAAACTTTCCATTTAGATAGGAATTATTTAGGATAAGTAGCCTGAGGATCTAGAAGACAGTTGGACGGGTTGATTTGGGAAGAGGGCTGATAGTTTTTCAGATGGTTGAGTATGCTGAAGTTCTATGTCAGTTCTGTTGCTTACTGGATTTTGCAATAAATTTATGTGTATGGTTTCCGATATTATATCAGTGGAAAGAATAGTGATATTTTCAAATTCAAATTTTTGTCATTCATGGATGACGTGTTTTTGAGAGCAGTTTTATTATTTATTTATTGTTAATGTCATTTTTTTTATTGTTGATTCTAAGGTAATGAGGGTTTTTGGTTTGGCCAATGTATGAACCTTAAAATGAATTAGAATCATTAAGCATTATTCAGGATAATTTTTCAATTATTCCTAGGCCTAATCCTCCTCCAGAAGAGAATGATTTATTACAATCCTCTGACGACGGAGAGGATCCAGAACTTGCCATTGAAAGAATTGAAGAAGAAATGTCCATGGAGGACAGTGATGCTGATGAAGACAATGAGCTTGATGTTGATGATCTTTATCTTGCCTCTGTAAGTTTAGAATTTAAATATTAACTCAATTTATTTAGTTCTTAATTTTCTCTACTAGTTTTATGATATTCATTGATGTTTATTTTGAATATTGCTATTATAATATATTTTCTAGGGTGTAAAAATTAATTAGTTTAAAAAAATTTGTTCAGAAAAACCAGTTCTTCTCACAATAAGTACTTATTTCTACTTTTTTACTAGTGCTTTCAATACCAATAGTCTCATTCTCAAAGTTATAGCAACTAGGACAATGTGCACAAAAATAAAAAAATAAAAAACCATTACAAATTACACTTTGACAAACAATTATGTAGTTACATTAAAATAAATAAAGTCAAAACAATTAAATAAGTGTGTGTAGTAATAAATTATATAAAATATTTAAAATAACTAACAAAATTATAAATAAACCTAGTTTTTATGAATAAAAGTAATAAAACAATAAAATTAACATTATTTTCATTAACACAAGCTGTTATAATTTATTTCATTGAAATATATTAGAGAAGAGCTTAAAGATTTTACTATACTTAAATAAATACAATTTTTTATTTATTTATACAAAAATTTTCATAAACCCACGGCCACAGATGCAACCAATCATTATCAATTGTTTTAACATCCAAAAACAAAAATTCCACCTTTCATTTATTATGTAGACCATCTCCTAAATATCCCATTATCCTCTGAGGATTATAATAATAAATATAATCATATTGTACATTTAGCAAAAAGAAATGGATACAATGGTAATATAATTAATTTTAAAAAAGAATAAGAAAAACTGCTTAATAACTCTGGAAAAATCATTTTAAAAAATGCTGTACATTATCATATCTTGGGGGTATCTCTGAGAATATTGGTGGCGTCCAAAGTGAAAACTGTGTACTGGTCACCTATAAGAAAAATGTTTCTTTGGGTACACATCTGAGCAAACTAAAAGAACTCTCAGGAGTGCATAGAATAGAATGTGGAAAATTCCCAGCATAATACATAGGGCAAATAGGCAGGAAATTAAAGAAACGAAATGGGGAACATTTCAGGAAATCACAAAATAGTGAATTTTATCTACATTTAGACAGAGAAAAACACTTCAGTAAAAAATATGAAATTACATTATTATATTCACTGAGGAGAAGTAAACTTCTCAAAGTCCTAGAGACTATAGATATAAAACTTGAGAGAACCGAAAAGTAAAAACATATAATCATTTATAAATATTAATTTAGTTGTGGTTTATTATCCCATGTAAATTTTAAACAATTAATGAGAGGGAATAGAATAAAAAAATCTATCCGTCCCAGCCAAGACTCGAACCTGGATCTCCTGCTAGTGTGTTGGGAATTTAATAAGTTATCTGGCTCGTCCCTGTGGTGTAATGGAAACATACCGGCCTGGAAAGCAGGAGATCCAGGTTTGAGTCCTGGCTGGGACAGATAGATTTTTTTTTATTATATTCCCTCTCATTGTTTAAAATTTATGTGGGATAATAAAACACAACTAAATTAATATTTATAAATGAAAATTTATAAACCCATGCTGAAAAATGAAATAAAGATTTAAAAAAAGTCAAAACTCTGTTAATGGACTTCAATTATAAGGAAATTAAAAAAAAAAAAAAAAAAAAAAAGCAACGAACTAGAACAAAACAATAAATTTAACTTATTGACATATCAATCCAATGAGGATTAGGAGTCACTTTAACTGCATAGGAGTTACTAATGATATTGTAAAATCTAAATTTTTATTATTTTATTATTTGTCAGTTTAACAACACTTAATGTTTATTAACTTAAATTATAGAACTGTAATTGTATCAAATGAAAAATATCTACTAGATCTACCTATTAAAAATTAAACTGATTGAGGATCATATTATCATCTATAAAAACCATTAACCAATTTTAATTAGTGCAATAGTTAGTAAATCAAACGGTTTTCTTATATATGGTCGATGGAAAATAGAGCCATTAAATTTTTTCATTTAACAAATATAAATTCCTTTAAGGACAAAGAAAATAGTTTTTACAGAGCAGTTACTTTAAATAAATTCTATACCCTCTCAATACTATATATACCATTCTTTGTTCTGGGATACCAAATAAAATTGTCTTACTTACCATGGTAGCTTAGCACTTAATAGAATTACTTTTAAAATTCAGTAAAATAATTTATTAAATTATTTTTGAAAACATTATATCTCCTAAAATTAATAAAAAATTATTGGACATTAAATTACTGAAGGATATACAATGAGATAGGAGATAATGATAAATTGAACAAAGAGCAGGACATAATTTTTAGCAATAATCATGTGTAGGTTTCATAAATATAAAATGTATTCAGTAGAAAATAAGCTAAACATTTAAAGGTAATGACTTAAAATTATATTAGGTTTTAAAACTACACTAAAATTATAAAAGTTTTTTCCCAGTTTGATAGATAAAGTGGATATAAATGAGCAAAACGATTTTATATTAGCAATGTTCAGGAGCTTATATCTGATGTAGATGTAGTAGATGTTTTTTGTTGGGGTTTGGTCTTAATTGAATCTCAACAAAAAACATCTACTAATAATCTAAAAAAAAACTCCATTTGAAAGGTTCTTTTGTTCCTGCTAAACAACCCTGTGCACAAAAAAGATCACTTAGGTCATGAAGGGAAGGCTTTCAACAGGTAGCCACTGGTATCCTAAACACCTATTACTATAGCAAGCAGGGCAGAACCTATTCCAAGCCCTCGATAACCGTGACCCATTAGTACCTTTCAGTATGCCTTACACCAGATTCATTCATTTCAAAGGAATTTAAATCCCTCTTTGATCAATCATTGTCATAGCCAGTATATCCACAGCCTTATTAACTTGAATCCCTTAATGCCCTGGAACCCAGAGCAGAGTAACTCTGTTGTCCATAGAGAGCAACTTAAAAAATTTTCCAGAATATATTTCAAGTTATCATACCTTCTATTATCCGTCTTCATTCTGCTGAATGATTTGGTGCTGAAGATGGTTTGCAGAAACCAATGAAGACGGATAATAGAAGGTATGATAGTTCTATATTCATTGGTAGTCATAATAACCCTTTAGATTATTTATATTTCAAGTTGTTACACTGCCACTTGCTGCTCTTTGTGGGGCTTGACTACTTGGGCTGATGTAGATTTTCTGACTCCAGGGGCTTTTATCCAAGTCATTCTGACAGCTCCTTCAATGGCTAAGATCTCTACCTGAAAAATTGTATCATTCGATCCTAACTCTTTAGAGAATTGACAGTCAGGGTCTGACCCACCCATCTCTTTAACTTGGAACCCCGTACAAATGTAGATCCACCCTTTCCAACTCTAATTCTTCTTTCTGGAAAAATGTCCTTAAGTTTCTTATATTTAGGACATGTAATCAGGAAGGGTCCTAACTGAGTCTAGCCCTTCAAATTTGTCTTCCTTTTTCAGCCAGAGGTGCTATGGGGAATATTCTCATTTTCCCTGTAACTTCAAAACATATAAGCCTTTAAGATTTTTCCAATTTACTGCAAATAGTTGCTTCACTTTCTCCCATCACATGAGAGCAGAATGGGAAATCATTGGGTGGACAATTGCAGTATACATCCAGTTCAGCATTTTGGGTTTTATTGTATTAGACCTGTTGAACATTCTGTTGTACAACCAGGTAGCTCTTGTGGCTTTTCTTACGGTAACATTTAAATAGGAGTTCAAATCAGCAGGAACTGACAGTTTCCTTAAATTTGCAGTAAATCCTTAAATTATTTGCAATAATTAATTGACAACTGACCTATTAATAATTTCATTATATTTGATATTTCGTAACTTTTAATCCTTGATAATTATTTGACCTATTAATTTGATAAATTTATTCTATTATCTCAAAAAAAATGTGATCTCATGTGTAATTCAAAGTTCTTTTCCTTTGAGTGTGACAAATTCAAAACTTAATAATTTCCTCCTTTAGAAGGAAACTATGGTGCATATGTAGAAGCTTTTGATGAACACCTGTCCAACGCACTATTGTTCCAACTTCTATCTTTTCTAAAAAGATGTTATCAAATTTCCCTTGTGTGATAATCACAAGGTCATCATTAGCAAACACTACTTATTACCTCAAAGCTTACACCAGTGAGTGAAAGGAATCCACCCTGTGGCAACCCCTTTTATCTTTTTTTAAACCGTATCCTGGTCTTTCAGGACTTTGTCGGTGGCTGTAAGGAGCACCTCACATCCATATCCTTATGAAGGCCTGATATATGGCTTGTATGCCAGCATCAGTCTCGTTACGTATCTCCCCTGCTTGTCATTTCGAAAGCTGTAGTCTTGTTTCTTCAGTTCTGCTAACTTCTCTATGTGACTCTTCCATGTCATCCTATTGTTCAGCACAACCCTGAGTTATTGCTGAGTTAGTTTGTATTAGACAATGTCTTGTCTCTTGGTGGACAATATAAACACCCTTTACATGGTTCTTGAGATATTGATTTAAAAAGAATTGTCTGAGGCCCAATCAGGAGTTTTCTCTTTTTTGGAAATAAAAATTATTTCAGTTTAACCATTCACTCGTTATATCTGTCTTTCACCACTATATTAAAATGTAAAAGGATAATTCCTTTTCTAGCCTTGGTTTCCAGGTGGCACTTAGGTCTCCATAAACAATATTATTAAGGTCCAATAAGTTGCATCAAGTCAGGCAAGCTCAGGTTTATTCCTTGGTGGATAATACATGACTTTAAAGTGGTAGTGAAGTTTACCTTTCTACACTTCTTTTGAAAGGCTTCCAGCTTATCTCTTTCTGTTTTTTCTATGGCTACCAATGAACCTGACCACTAATGTGGTCTTTACTGCCACCACAATGCCATAAGACACTTGTCTAGATTTTGGGAGGATAAAAGTGCAGTATCCTGGCACCTGAAAATATTGAGGTTTATCTATCAAGGCTCCTGCCTGTACAAGCCATTTTTATAAATTTCACTTTTAACAATAATAGCTTTCAGTTTCTAATTTGTCTACAAAATAAATATTTGTCTTGTGAAGGCTTTCTTGGAGTCAGCAAAGCAGGATGAAATTATTGAATCAGATGTTACTCCTGAAGCATGGAATTTAGAACTGGAAAGAGTTGCTCCTCTTCTGAAAGTTTCTATCAAATCAAGTTAGTTTAACATATATTAGTATAATAATATAATAACGTATATTAGTAATAGTTTTATGCCATGATCATTATTCCTAAAGTTGGCTTGCATTGCCAGTTCGAATTTTGTCAAAAAGGGTAAAAATTTCTTACTGTTACTTTTCCTTTTCATTCACATATGTATGTGTGAGTGTGTATGTCGATACTTTGTCTAGCATGTAGAATTTATAAAAAAATAAAAAAAATACTAAATACTTATCTCTGAAAACCATTGAATTGTTTTGTTAATGATTGAAATTTGTTGGGATTGATATTTGATATCTTTGTTACTTGATAAGACATTCAAAAACAATGAAATGTGGTAGCTGTAAAATTTTGCTTTCTTACATTTACATTCAATAACTTTTTAATAAAAAAACCTAAATAATTATTTGAGAATGAAAATGGGTTGTATGGGCTTCACTCTTTTTGAAATATCTGAACTGTTATTTCTTGTTGGGGAACGAAATAAAAAGAAAGCTTTTCAAAAGTAAAATTACAAAAATACTTTTAATTAATTTTTTGGGTTAACATGAATGACACCTCTTTTAAACTGAAACCTCTCTCTAATCAATGTCGCCACCATATTACTCCTTCCTCAGTATAGGCTTTATCATCTTCATCATCATCATATCTTTATTATTAACTGTGTTATGAAGAAGTATTTAAAACAAAAATGGTGTAAAATTTTATACCCATGCATATATGTAAGTCAACATTTTTTAAATTACACATATTGAGAGAGATATCTGTGAAGGGTTAAACGATTCCCGTTGAATTAGAGCCAGTCTCAGTAACATTAAATTTTCACTTCATTTAGGATGGCTTTCAAAAGAGATAAAAATATCAAATTGGTCATTACACTTTTATTTTTGTCCATCTTTAATAAAACATAAATAATTTTCACTACTCCCATATGTTAGACATGTAAATAAAACAGTAAAAAATTCAAGTATATGTGTGTGTGTGTGTGTGTGTGTGTGTGTGTGTGCGCCTATTGTTTTGGGCTAGGGGTCACTAATAATTAAGAACAATGAGATAAATTACTGCCCCTACTTACTAAAAAATAAATAAATGGAAAATATAAATTACTTAAGCTAATAAATTATTTAATATGCACAAATAAATTAAATATGCTTATTTACTAAGAGGCCTCAAGATAACTTATTAATCAGTGTCTATTATCACTTATCACTGTTATCAGCCCTTGCGACCATTGCGGCAAGTGATTTAGCTCAGAAATTGTAACAGAAGGATACTAACTTATCACTGACTCGGGGGGCTGCTAGCAAGCTGCTTTTATAACTTTTTGGAACTAAAGGGAAGGGGCTAGAAGTTTCTTATCTGGGTTTCTCAGTTAGCTGACTTCTCTTCTCAAGAAAAAAGATACATCTGCATCCTTCAATTGGCCCCTTCCCGTACAGGTCAGGTCTTCACGCCACCTACTTTCCTAGTCTTTAACAATATCATAATCTTCTTTATTTCGTGTTCTTTTTTTAGAACATTGAAAAATCAAATTTTATCTTTTCAGATAGCACTGATTGGAGATCACATCTGGAAATGATGAAGCGGCATCAGACAGAACTTTGGAAAGTGTCAAGTTCCGTCTCTTCTCTTCTGTCAAAGTTTGGTACTGACGTAGATGAAACCATGAGAAAAGTTTCTAAAAGAGAAAAACTTATCAACAACCAGTTTGATCAAGTACTTGTACAATACAGGACTCTTCAGGTAATTCTGTATTCTGCATTCCCTTTTCTTTCTGACAGCTAACTGAAATATTTATTGCCCTTTCAATTTTTAATTTTAAAAGATGTTTTGTTCTTTATAAGGCCATCTGTACTCGTCATTTAGTCATTTAATGTTTATATTTTTACACTGATATTATTTCTTCTGTTAGACACATTCAATTTTCAAGTTCTTGAAATCAAAGAATAATCTAAGTATAATGGATTATTTAATTTATACGTTATCCATGTATTATAAGTTTTTGGAAAGGTCAGATAGAAGAAACATTAATACTATGCATAGGATATCAAAATATATTTGTTTCTGCATAATTTGTTTGATGGGTTTACAAAAAAGTTAATAAATTATTTAAATCTTAAATTAATCTTTGTTAATCTAAATGAAGTAGGCTATAATTGGTTAGATAATCCTAATAAGGTTTTAATTTCTAAAATTTGAATTCCATAAATTTCTTGATGGTTTCTCTATAACTATAAACTAAATACTGTTCACTTTCTCATCACAGTTTCCCCAAGACCAAGGATTACAAGGAACTTCAGAAACTTCTTACTCCAAGGTCCTAGACTGCTGTTAAAATAGTAGTTTGACAGTTTAATTTGTAGGTGATTAAAAATAGGAAAATGCTCAAATGTAGAGGTTTTACCTCAAATAAATTGAAGGATGATGGTAAAAAAAATCTAATATGGCTAATATTTTCTTAAAATACCCAATAGTATTCATTCTAACATTGTTTATTTAATTTCAATTTAAGTTTAAAAAGTCAGTATTTTGCTTTCAGCTTTATAGCTATTTATAAGATGTGTTACTAAATTTTTAATCCAAAATTTAAGTGATACAAGATATTTAACCTTTGTCAGTCTTAAAATTGCTTCTTTTTTTTTTTTGGCCCTTATTTATTCTGATGCACTAATTGTTCTTCTTCATGATAGTTATTTTGTGCCACCCTTCAAATCTCCATTCTTCATCTGTTTGATTGTATACAGTGTATAACCTTCTAAGGTTTATCTTCCGTTTATTACGGTAACTCTCCTTCATCCTATGATCCTATGACTGATGTGGCATCCGTTACATTATATGCATTCATCAATACATGAAAAAATGTGTCAATTAATGCATAAAAAAATAAGTGCTCTTTGATAAGTGAAGGAATAAGGCATGTATTTTGTTCATAACATTTATTATATTTTATTTGAATTTATTAAAACCGATGTGAAAAAAATAGGAGAAAGTCTATGTGAAACCAAACAAGCTTTCACTTTACTTTAGTGTGTTTATTTTGTGGTATGACATTTTTCTACTGTGAAATCTACTTGGCTGAGAAATTTTGATGGATCCACCATTTTACCCTGTGACTACAATTTGTTTCACTCTCTGCAGCACTCTATTAATGGTGTAAAGCTGCCATCAAAAGATTCGTATAAATCACGGCCTAATTTTACACCTCCAATCTCAGAACATTCCGCAGTATCAGGATAAGGGTTTAATCAGAAAAGTAGTAAAAGATCTTCAATGAAAAGGGTGCATTTATTATTTGTCAAAATTTAATTTTACGTATATTTAGCTTTAAAAAATTTGAAGAAGAAAAAATTGAAAAAATTTTCCCCAACTCTGTATTTGGATTTGTTAAATTTATTTATAGGATATCAGTGAAGTATGTAATAAATATTGTGTTAGTTTACTTATATTATGTGCAAATCAATTTATGTATTTAAATACAATAAAAAACTTTTAAAAAAAGAAGAATAATTTTAATTTTATTACAATTCAGTCAGAGGAGTGATCTAGTGGTTAAGGTACTGGATTGTACCTCTATAAAAAAACTTCAATCCTTTTTTTTTTTTTTTTTTTTTTTTTTTTTTTTTTGGTGCTTCTATTTTAATGACTCAAAGGATTTCTGGTGTGCTTCTAGGTAACATCGAGCCCTAATTGAGTACCATTCTTCATTGTGCTGACCACGCACCTTCTTTAGTATGCCTTTGGTCGAGAATAATTACATCCTTAACTTGTGTTTGCCCCTTATGGCCTGTCACGGGACTGGTTTATATGCAGTCTTATATGTATATGACATAGAATTCATAGTAATAATTGAATTATTAATTTCACTTTAACAAATTAAATACTATGTACATATATATGTATTTTGTGAGTCCAATATGGAAACTCAATATGGAAAATCACTGTAGAGGGAGAGTCAACTGTATGTAATTTTTTCCTCAGTAAACTGCTATTTATATAATTTTTTTTAGAATTTTAGATTTTTTTATTTAANCGGTTAGGTAGGAGAGAAGGATAAGGTTAAGGCAGCTTGAGAGGGTGGATTTTAATTTGAACAATAGTCCGCGATGCCAGACCCTGTCAAATGCTTGCGACACGTCGAGGAAGGCACCAACACAGTACTGCTTGTTTTCGAAAGAGGATAATATGCAATCTACAACAATAAACACATATTCAGAATTGGAGACATTTAATTTGTTATTTATCTATCTGCTTTTAATTTCTCAGCTTCAATTTTTCATGTGTTTGAGTAATAATTTTAATTTAAAAACCTTTAATTTGTAATTAATAAAGATTAATAATTAATAAAGAGTTCTCTGTCATGAAGCATATAAGATATTTAGTTGCTGTTTCTTCCATGGCTAGTTGTTTTTTTTACATCTATACTCCAAGTTCTCCTGTTTGTCAGCCCAACAAAATAAAATTAGAAATTTGTTTTCAGAAAGGACTTGAGAAATTGAGTAAAATATGAGAATTTTAAAGATCTATGTTCAATCAGACCTGAGTACATTTACAAAAATTCAAAGGTTGCTATTGATATCAAAAGAAAGGCTCTGTCCCGACAAACTGACTATTAATACAGTTATAGTGAAAATTTGTATAATTATTTACTCTCTACAGGCATGAATAGCGAATTCATAGTTCATAATGTCGAATTCATTAGTCATAACAAATTCATTAGTTGTAAATGTAATCCCTCCTGTAATGAACTACATCTATGTTATTCATAAGATTTGTCTAAGAATTGTGTTAACTTAGTATTGGACTAAAAAAGAAAATTTTTGAAGCTGTATTTAATTTGACTAAATCATGTCTTTATTTAGGAAGAATTGGCAGTATTGAATGAGAAATATAGAGAGGTTAATGTTGGAGTTGTTGAGCGACAAAAAACTCTTACTCAGACATCAGATACCCTTGAATCAATAAAACAAGAAATGGAAGAAAGAGGTGCTACAATGTCTGATGGCTGTAAGTATTTTTTAAATTTGCATTTATATGCAATGTTTGTGAGTGATTTTTTTTTAGTTATTTAGTTCCAGGATTATTAAAATAATTAGATAAGTATAATTCACTCTTAGGTGAATTTTCTTATTTATAAAAAGACTTTCTGTTAGAAATTACTTCTTACAGAACTGGAATAAATCAATGAATAACTTATCTTCTTTAGTTATTTATGTAAAAAAAATTGATATTTAGAAGTTTTTGTTGTTGTTCTAGAAATGGTAGCCAAATAAATCTTCAAATGTGATTGTTAAATGACTTCAAAATCTCTGAAATCTTTCCCACATATTTTTATTATTATGCATGGATGTTTACTACACAAACATTTGGGGGTGAGGGAGACTAAATAGAATGGGCAGGGAGATATTACTGGGGATATGAAAAACCAGAGAACAAAAAGGGAGTTAAGAGAATAAGAAACACAGTTTTAAAAAGAGTAACAATCTCCAATAAAAGCAACCTTTTCTTGAATTAAAGAAATTAAAACCAAAGTTTTCTATTTATTTTTTAGCCCCCCCCCCTCTACTTTCATTAATGTCTACTCTTTATTTGGCAAAACTCTTAATATTCTTTATTTATTTTTTTTTTTTTACATCTACAAAGTATTTATTTAGTCAGCATATATATTTAATACTCCCTCAAATATATATTATATTGTTTTCTGCCAGTTTATGTTATTTTTCCTATCCCAATCCAAAGGGAGATTGTATAATCAATTGTGAATGAATTTAAAAGGCAGTTCTGAAGAAATAAAAATATGTTGTTTGTCCCTTTCTTTTTCTTTTCTCACGATTCTTTAAAAATGTTTCTGATCTTCACCAATCCTGTTTAGTTTAAGCTTAAAATTTAATCTGTACATAATCTTGTGTCAGTAATTTTTAAAATAAAGAAACCAATTTTTTTTCTCTTGATGGGGAGGGAAGTTTAGAGGGATACCAAATAAGAAAATTTTCAGTATCTTGGTTGCAGGTCACAATTAAAGGCATAAAAAAGTAACTACTTTCTAATAGTAAAACTTTCTGGAACATTTTCATGTAGAAGAAAAATTATAGGAAAAATATTTAAGAATGTACCTTAGAGGGTCTTTTGGGTCCTCTTATTTCAAACGTGTTTGACATTTTGTTTTTCTAATTCTAAGTATTGAATGAATTCATTTTTTTGGCTGGATAAGTGTGAGAGTGGATTTGAGGAATACAAAATTGAATAATTGTGAAAAACTTTATTATCATAAGTAATATGAAAGTGTATGGAACATAAAAGGTTTACAATGTATTTTTATAACATTTGTTTCATAACCTTCTTGTGAAAAATGCTTTTTAAGAAATTTCTGAATGTAACTATGAATGTTGAGCCTCCAATATCTTCTCCCAGACACTCAAGAACCTACCTTTTACTCTCATTGCCCTCTCTGCCATTTAAGTTCACATTAATCATGAACTCTAATTTTGAATGAAACCTGAGGAAAGTGCTTAGTTTATGCAGCTCTAATGTGACAGACTTTTAAATCAATAAGAAACTTTAGAAGAATGTATTATTTATAGCCTAATTAAGGTATAATATTATTTATTACCTAACATTAAACTGAATAACCTTATCTTATACGCATGCATGTGTGAGTGTGTGTGTGTTAATATATAATGCAATATTTGTTATTTACTAGTTTTTCAAACTTACGTTCATGTTATAGGGGAAGAGTGTAATTATTAACTATAAATCTGTAAACAGTTTAATTTAAGTTTTTTCTTCTTTTTCTAGCTCCTCTTGTCCACATAAAAAAAGCTATTAAGGATGTTAAGAAGGAAATATCTGAAATGGACATTAGCATTGCAGTGGCAGAACATTCTATTGTTGAAACAAAACTTCGAGAGAAGTCGCTGGAAAGCCATCTAATAAGGACCTCAGGAATTTAGTTCAATCTCTAAAGCTTTTGTTTAGTTTTAATTTTTCTTAATTAAGGAAATTTAGTTTTGACTGTTATTATTAATATTAACTGTTTTCTGTACTTTATTTTAGTTTTATTCCTAATTTATTAGTATCCCTAGAGAGCTATTATTAAGCAATCATTGATTTTACACTATAAAAGAAAACTGTTCCTTAATATATATATATATATATCATGATGTCATTTTGATTGGGAGTACTCCATCTCAATCAGTAATAAATAACAGCAAACAAATAATAAAATATGATTACATTAATATTNCAAAACTCCCGTGAAGTGAGACCTAACTTTAGGCCTATAATACGACCAATCTGGACCTACGGTGCAGAACTGTGGGGTGCCGCTAAGCCTTCCAATATCTAACAAATACAATCCTTTCAGTCCAAAATTCTCAGAATAATTGTTAACGCTCCTTATTATGTGTCCAACTCTACCCTTCATCACGACTTTAATATTCCTTTTGTCAAAGACCTTATCACCACTCGCTTCAAGCTCTTCCATAGCAAGCTCCAATTTCATCCTAATACATATGCCCAATCTTCCCCGGCGACTAAAAGGGAGATGGCCTCATAATCTCCTGGGTGATTTTGACTTAAGGAGTGGGGTCGATGGGCCCCTTCTCCCTGCGCAGTGATTTATTTATTTTATTGTTAGTTTTATTTTTATCTTATTATATTTTTTTCTTTATTTATTTATTGTATCCGTCATCAAATTACAAAATGTTAAGTAACAGAATGTAATAAATAAAGATTTATTTAAAAAAAAAAAAGTTGCTAACACTTTATATTATGTGTCCAACTCTACCCTTCATGACTTAAATATACCTTTTGTCCAAGACCTTATCTCCACCCGTGTCAAGCTCTACCATTCTAATCCTCCTAATGCCCAATCCTCCCCGGCAACTAAAATGGAGATAGCCTCACGACCTCCTGGGCCTTAATGCCTAAATTTATTAAATCTCAGAAACACTTAGAGTTAACACTTGAACACAAATATTTAAAATCTTTCAAGTATCTTTCCTTTTGAAAGGATTAAAAAAATGGCTTCCTGGAAAGAATATTTCAATGATATTCCATCCCGAAATCCTTGGAAATGGCCCTAAAAATATGCCGCAGTTAAGATGTATCACGTCTTATAATATGTTCACGTAGGCTTCGTCGGTCGTCAGATGTATTTACCATTTCATCTTCCGGGTTGGACCGAGTCAAATTGTTGTTATTTGCCGAGCTTTTGCTCATCATGTGATGGCTTCTTCAGGGCTGAAAAGAGAATGAGAGTTGTGATATATAGGGGAAGAGTGTAATTATTAACTATAAATCTGTAAACAGTTTAATTTAAGTTTTTTCTTCTTTTTCTAGCTCCTCTTGTCCACATAAAAAAAGCTATTAAGGATGTTAAGAAGGAAATATCTGAAATGGACATTAGCATTGCAGTGGCAGAACATTCTATTGTTGAAACAAAACTTCGAGAGAAGTCGCTGGAAAGCCATCTAATAAGGACCTCAGGAATTTAGTTCAATCTCTAAAGCTTTTGTTTAGTTTTAATTTTTCTTAATTAAGGAAATTTAGTTTTGACTGTTATTATTAATATTAACTGTTTTCTGTACTTTATTTTAGTTTTATTCCTAATTTATTAGTATCCCTAGAGAGCTATTATTAAGCAATCATTGATTTTACACTATAAAAGAAAACTGTTCCTTAATATATATATATATATAATATNCATTAATGTCTACTCTTTATTTGGCAAAACTCTTAATATTCTTTATTTATTTTTTTTTTTTTACATCTACAAAGTATTTATTTAGTCAGCATATATATTTAATACTCCCTCAAATATATATTATATTGTTTTCTGCCAGTTTATGTTATTTTTCCTATCCCAATCCAAAGGGAGATTGTATAATCAATTGTGAATGAATTTAAAAGGCAGTTCTGAAGAAATAAAAATATGTTGTTTGTCCCTTTCTTTTTCTTTTCTCACGATTCTTTAAAAATGTTTCTGATCTTCACCAATCCTGTTTAGTTTAAGCTTAAAATTTAATCTGTACATAATCTTGTGTCAGTAATTTTTAAAATAAAGAAACCAATTTTTTTTCTCTTGATGGGGAGGGAAGTTTAGAGGGATACCAAATAAGAAAATTTTCAGTATCTTGGTTGCAGGTCACAATTAAAGGCATAAAAAAGTAACTACTTTCTAATAGTAAAACTTTCTGGAACATTTTCATGTAGAAGAAAAATTATAGGAAAAATATTTAAGAATGTACCTTAGAGGGTCTTTTGGGTCCTCTTATTTCAAACGTGTTTGACATTTTGTTTTTCTAATTCTAAGTATTGAATGAATTCATTTTTTTGGCTGGATAAGTGTGAGAGTGGATTTGAGGAATACAAAATTGAATAATTGTGAAAAACTTTATTATCATAAGTAATATGAAAGTGTATGGAACATAAAAGGTTTACAATGTATTTTTATAACATTTGTTTCATAACCTTCTTGTGAAAAATGCTTTTTAAGAAATTTCTGAATGTAACTATGAATGTTGAGCCTCCAATATCTTCTCCCAGACACTCAAGAACCTACCTTTTACTCTCATTGCCCTCTCTGCCATTTAAGTTCACATTAATCATGAACTCTAATTTTGAATGAAACCTGAGGAAAGTGCTTAGTTTATGCAGCTCTAATGTGACAGACTTTTAAATCAATAAGAAACTTTAGAAGAATGTATTATTTATAGCCTAATTAAGGTATAATATTATTTATTACCTAACATTAAACTGAATAACCTTATCTTATACGCATGCATGTGTGAGTGTGTGTGTGTTAATATATAATGCAATATTTGTTATTTACTAGTTTTTCAAACTTACGTTCATGTTATAGGGGAAGAGTGTAATTATTAACTATAAATCTGTAAACAGTTTAATTTAAGTTTTTTCTTCTTTTTCTAGCTCCTCTTGTCCACATAAAAATATATACTTCTGATATTAACACAACTCTCATTCTCTTTTCAGCCCTGAAGAAGCCATCACATGATGTGCGAAAGCTTGGCAAATAACAACAATTTGACTTGGTCCAACCCGGAAGATGAAATGGTAAATACGTCTTATAATATGTTATATAACACAATTTTAAAACACCTGAAGGGAGTTATACAAAATCTCTAGAGGAAACATAACCTTATTCTGGATAATCTAATTCATCAGGATAACCCTGCTACAGATGACAATAATCATGCTATTGTGAGATCTCGCGACAGTTTGCCTAGGACTAGTAATGACTTCCTGCTGACTCCTTTAAAGTTATCAGATGTCATCAATAATCACAATGACACCAAAGCTCCAGTCATAGACAGACTGAATTCCGAAATATTCAAAAAGATATACTTTATGAATATGAACTTTTTCCCTTAACCCTGTATCAAATGTATAATGTATGCTTTTAATGTGTATGATTTCCTGAGATCTGGAAAATATCAAAGTCAATATTGATATATATGATTTATTAAATAAAACCAATTCAGTTTCACCAAACAAAATGGCACACCACAAGCTCTTCAGATAATAATTAAAATCTAGAAGACTCTTGAGTCTTGGAACACAATGCCATCACATCATAAATGGACTATAGGAAAATAACAACTATTTTGGTTCAAGCAAAAACATGAATTTAATCACTTACATAAAATATGTATGGATTGTGAGGAATAATGCCTAGTAATGCATAATTGGGTTAGTAATGTAAAAAATAGTATAGATTGTGGGAAATGAGAGTTTGTTGGTGGTGAGAACTATTGAAGTTGGGATATTTAAGAGATACTCATATAATATCATATGGTTTTGTGAAGAGACGCTGATATGATTATATAGAGCTCCATTTAATTAGTGTACAAAAGAAAGTACTTAAAATTGATTCTCTGTATCACTCAGCTCAGTCTCTTCCTTCTCATAATTTTGACTGCCATTGGTGAATGAGACCAAATTTCTCCATATTATGCCCCTTCTTCAGTCTGACAGACTTTAATTTACCTTTAATTTAATTTAATTACCTACATGTAAAACATTAAAAAACCTTTGACTTCCTAAAGAAGGGGAGGATGTGCTTTAACCGACTTACAACAGGACTAGTGCATGCAGTATCACACCCAGATAGGTACCACCTCAGAGGTTCCAAAATATAGAAAGGCTACCACACCACTGCCATCACTTCACATAGCAAACGCACACTTTTACCTGGAGATGTGTGTCAGTCCTGAAAATACACAAATATGCAACATATTTCAAAAATATGTTGATGAATATAATATCCTAATGAAAGTGAAAATCAAGCAATTGGCTTATTATACAGGTAAATAATTGAAAGTAAGTGTCTACAACTTCATTATTATTATCTTCAATGGTAATTCTCCATTTAGGAGAGTGCTAGAACACAAATAAATTTTATTTTGTGGTCTTATTTTTTCTATTCCTTCCTGCTTTTTTCCTCACTACCCCTCTTATATTCACTGTGATTCTTCTTTCTGTCCACGTTTTCCTATTTTTGTTAGGCTTTCTTTTCTCAGTCGCCTTCTCTGAATTTGTTTCTGTCTATTATAGGCATTATGTCTTCTGTGGAGATATTCGGTTTTGTGAGATCTCTAACAGTTTCCTTTATCCAGATGTTTTTCATGACACAAATTATCACTATTCCGATGATCTTGATCAACCTCTTATTGTTCATTCTATATAAGTGACCATAAAACGTTGCTCTTCTTTTCCTTATGTTGTTTGTAATTGTATTTGTCTGTTCAGGTCTTGTGTCGGAATCTTTTTACAGATCCCCTTTCTGTAAACTGGCTTATAAATTTTTTTAAGTTTTTTTCTATCTCCTTGATTTTGTTCTTTCCTTAATTACCATTGTTTCTGGTGCATATAATGCTTCTGGTACTAGTACAGTATTGTAGGGTCTTAGTTTGGCATTGATGGCGATGCTTCTTTTATTATAGTGATTCCAGGTAGGTCTATATACTTTCTATAGTTTTGCAATCCTTCCTTCGTTGGATGTTGTATTAATCCTGATTTCTGAACTCCTCCAGGTATTTGAATTTTTCCACTTGTTTTATCTTCCCATACTTTAAAATCTATGAGGGAAAATATCGATAGGAATGCCGTCAAATTTTTTGACAATTAATAAATTTATGAAATCTTTTACAAAGTTGACTTCCAATAATAACGTACCATTCCTGATGAATTTCAATTTAATTTCTTCCCAATATTAAAGGCTGATATCATTTGAAGTTTTTTTTTTCTTTTTTCTTTTTTTTGTAATTCAATGACAATTATTATTATTATTATTTTTTAATTAGTTAATAGATGTCTGAAAGATGGATTTTGAAAATAAGTTATTTCCAATATCAGGTGGTTCAGGGTCGATGCCTTGAACTTTTTCCATTTGTGTAGTTTAAAATAAATACATTTTAAAGTAATAAAAAAACAAAAAAAAACATAACATTTTATTAATGTACTCTCTGCAGAATCAAGCAGAGAGACAAGAGATGCTGCTAATCCTTAGAAACTTAAACTCTGAGCTGTTATCATCACCAGAGTTTGATGCAACTCATTGTAAACAATTAACATTATGATTTGAGCTTACAAGTGAAGTGCCTAATTTCTTATTAAGCACTTAGTTATAGTAGAATATAGCACATTTGTCATATTTTTAGATTCACTAAATTTTGATTAAAACATTAAGAAATAATGGAAGAAAAAATTATAAATGCTATTTCTATCTTTATAATATTTAAAGGGGTGTACAAAAACAAATGACTGTTTTTCAACTAAATATTTATATTATATCTTTGATATGATATACTATTAATACTTAAAGTATAGTCATTGTTATTCGTCATTAGCCATCCGCTAGCCAATTGTTCCATTCCACACAGATACCACTCTTTGTGATGGCTATCAAAGAATTCTTGAACCCCACTTTTAATTATCAAATTTTTACCCTTGAAGAAAATGAGTCATGGATCAAAACAAGTAGTTATCCAATGGTGAATATGACAGAAGTACAAACCCATGAAGTTCTTTAAAATTTTCTTTGGCTCGATGGGAAGTAAGAGTCCTCTTATAATATATCCTGTTGGAATTTAACTCTATTTGGTTGAACAAAGCAGGTTAACACTCAAACAAATTCGCGTTGAATCTTTTCAGTTGTTCACAGTAGAGTTCATTCATGGAGCATCCATCAGAAACAAATCCCTGATGAATAACACCATCAAGATTCAAAAAAACTAAAATGATGAACTTTTTTCTTTTTCAAATTGCCTCCTTGCAGCAACCTGAAAAGTAGTTCGATCTCAATCTAGCCATTGCTTACAAGGTTTCGTGAGTAAACTCACTTTTCAATACTTGAATAAACTCACTTTTTATCTTCCAGTATAATTTCATATAAGAGTTTTTCAATAAATTTTCACAAATTTCTAACATCTTAGCTAATTGCTAAGGAGTAAGTTCGTGATGGACCAGTCTACTGCTCGACACACCACACTCCCTAACATGCTCTGATCAAGGACTCATTCCTCTTCTTATTTATTATATGAGTTGCTTCAGCGGCTATGAAATTTGTTTCCAGTGGTGCCTTAAAATTGAAAGAATTTTATAGAATATTGTCATGCATCTTCTTTGAAACAAATAATTAAACTGAGGTTTTTTTTTTTTAAGAAGTCAAGTGAGATGTAAAGAGCTTAGAGAATACTCTAAAGGGTTTATTAAATATAATTAAAAATTGACAATCCTTTTAAATCATGAATTTGACAAAAAGGTTTTTTTTTGTTTTTTTTTATACTCCCCTTAATTGTGCTCCTATTAATATTGCCATTATCTACATTTAATATGGTTTAAGTTCTTAAAATATAGTTTGATTCGATTGAGTCACTTTTAAGGGTTATGTAGAGTCCTTAATATTTGCTCCTCCAGGCTTATTGAGGGTTATGTAAAGGTAAGATTAAAAAAATTTACATCATATGAAGTACCAATAAAAAGTTAGATGCAAAAGGAAATTTGTACTCAAGTTTTATTATGAAATTCCTTTTGAATATTACTGAAGTGTCATTATAGATATAATTTAATGCAATCATTTTATTAAGATTGAAATTTGTATTCTAGGGATAAAGTTCAGGATAAATATAATTTTCATTCTTGGCAGATAAAATTATTTATTTAGATATACATAATTTTGTCTTATTCAGTTAACTATATTACTTAAACTCAATAATTAATAGATACTATCACATAGGTGTTGAATGTAACGATGAAATAAGTTTTCTCATTAAGGAAATAATTATGAAATTCAAGAGTTGTTTACACTCCTATTGTTTTGACGATGGTTCTTTTTCATGTTTGACATAGTCTACAACCAGCTCGAGGCCAATCACTGCAGGAAGGGGTTCTTTTCTTGTTTCTCTTATGGCTTTGTAAATAGTGGTTATTTGAGGGAGAATTCTTGATGTGCTGAGTTGGTTCTGGGAGTCATTAGTCTTCCCTGTTCCTTGCTGAGGTGCTGTAAATGCTGACCCTAAAATATTAGAAAAATATATAAGAAAGTTGGTATGAATTAAGTTAGTTGATTCTTGTCACATAGGGACAACATATTACTGTAGTTAGCAGTATAAAATGATTTAGCTCAATAATATATGTTTTGTAAGAAGCGAATCATTTGAAGCAGTTAATTATTATACATCAATAACTAATTTTAATTGTCAATTACTAAATCAATACTAAAACCACAATCACACTATTTATAATGTTAAAATGTAAGTAACTGGAAGTTTTTTTCATTTTAAATAATGCTTATAAAATAGTAATAAAATATCTAGAGTGTCTTTCATTCAGTTATAACAAAATAAAAAATGTTTTAATAAATATTTCAGTTTTAATAAATAAAAAAAGAAAGTTAGTTTAAAATAATATGGTATAGTTTTTGTTTATTTGTAAATATTTTCCTGATTATAGCTTTCCTATAAGTACTTTATCCCTGCCTTTATTTTTTTTTAACACATATTTTGGTAAAATTACTAAAAAAAATTAAATTATAACTTGACCACCGGGCTGTTAAAAATCTATATTATTAGATTCTTCATTCACTCAAATGAAGAGGTTTTTGACAGTAGAGAGAATTTGTTGGGGTTCGGTCAAGGTTCCCCAGCCTTCACTTGTCCATCCTAAGTTATCCTAATTGCCAATCCTTACTCTCAGTCATGCAGATTTGTTCCAGATGACAACACTTTCCTCCTCACCTTGGTGATAGGGTGGTGAACTTTCTACACATTTTTTTATTGTTTTCCTAATATTACATTACTTTTAGTTATGTCAAATTTTATGCATAATAATGTAAATCATATAGTTTTTCTCGTGTTTTTTTTTTTTTTTTATGACATTGTATTTTAACATGAAGATGGCTTACAATGTAAGCTGAAATGTCAGGTAATAAAAAATACATTTCTTTAAATTGTATTTTTATGGATCAACATTGACCAAACTCTAACAAATTCTTAGGTCATTTTGGAGTAAGGAGTCGGCAACATAATAGGGTGCATCAACTATGATTCTTAGGATTTTGGATTGGAAGGACTGTATTCATTAAATGTTGGATGGTTCAGCTGTTCCCCATAGTTCGACTCAATAAGTCCAAATATGTTTCAGCAGCGTCTTATAAAGAGTTAGTTTGTTAGTCACTGTTGAAGTTGACTTACGGTTTAACAGCTTGTAAAGTTGTCCAAATCTCCAAATTTAGTTCCTGTATTTTGATTTTTGTATGTGTGTTCCATGTTAGTCGAGATTCAAGATGAAAGCCCAGATACCTGACGCAGTCGGAAATAGGGATAAGAATATAATTTAACTAAATTCTGCCAGGTTGTTTCTTCCTTAGTGTGAATGTAACACGACAGCATTTACCTTCGTTGACATTAATGCGCCAGAGCTGGCACAATCGCTGTATGTCCATGAGATATCGTTGGAGATTTCTCCTGGCAGTAAATGAGTCAACATCGGTAGAAAGAATTGCTTGGTTATTAGCAAAGGTTGCAAGGAATATGTTAGGATGAGAAGGGATATCTGCAGTATAAAGGATGTGCCCGAGCACAGTACCTTGTGGAACTCCCGCCTCTACTTGGTAATATTCGGAGTAATCTAAACCTTGTCGGACCCTGAAGAATCGATCGGTTAGGTAGGAGAGAAGGATAAGGTTAAGGCAGCTTGAGAGGGTGGATTTTAATTTGAACAATAGTCCGCGATGCCAGACCCTGTCAAATGCTTGCGACACGTCGAGGAAGGCACCAACACAGTACTGCTTGTTTTCGAAAGAGGATAATATGCAATCTACAACAATAAACACCTGTTGGACCGTGGAGTGTTTGGCTCGGAAACCGAACTGGTGTTTTGGAACTATATGGTGGTCGTCTAAAATTGGTATTAGCCTTTTAGGAAGAATCTTCTCAAAGACCTTTGAAAAGAGGGGAAGCAAGCTTATTGGGCGATAGGAAGAAAGATTACTTGGGGGCTTACCAGGCTTTGGGAATTGGATTACGGTGGATAACTTCCACAGAAGAGGAAAGTGTGTGGTTCGGAGAATGGTGTTGTAGAGGTAGGTGAAGAAAGTTACTGCTTTATTGGGAAAGTGGTTTAGAATTTGGGCTGTAATAAGATCATACGCGGGAGACTTGCGTTTAGGCAAGCAGGAAAAGATATATTTGACCTCAGAGGAGGTGACGGCTTTAGAAGGGGGAGACAGAGGGAGAGGAAAATCAAGGAATTCTTCTACCTTCGTCTCTTAGAATGGTTTTCTAGGTTAGGGTGAGGAGTAAAAGTTTGCTGAAGAGACCAAAAACCTCAGCTTTGTCTGCATCGGACGCTGCCCAGGTGCCAAAATCACGGCGGAGAGGACAGGTGGGGAATGGTATTTGATGATTTTTCTGGTGGCAGTCCAGAGGGATTTGTCTTCCGTTGTTAGTGAGGAAAGATGATTGTTGAATTCCTTGTTGTAATAAGACTGAGTTCCCGTGTCATAAAACGACTCAGTTTGTTATATAAGCATATATATGGTTCTTTTGGATAGTATAAGAGTCTGCATATGGATGGGAAGAGGTTTGTTGTTTAAAGGATTGGGATTTAGTGGTTTTTTGGGGGAAGGTTTGTTGAATAGAAGAGGGGGAGACTGTTGAATAGCAGAATTTGAAGATTGTACAGCATCGTCAAGGTCTTGCGGGGATTTTAAGGAAATTCTTATTTCTATAGCGCCTTCAAGGGGGGGGGGGGAGATAGGAGATTTGAACCTATCCCAATCAACTTGCCCGTTAATGTTATTTTTGCATTTTATTTATTTTTATTTTTTTATGACTAATCTTGTAATTATCCTGCTCACAAATACACGCAGAAACAAGAATGCATTTCCATTCTGTGAGATCCATATTTGAAACAATCTGGCTGAAGCTAGATATTACTCTGAAGCAAGTTTCTTTTAGGTCGCTAAGAGGATACATACTTATAGATTTAAAATAATGAAGACCACAATTATGCCATGATAATGACCACAAAATATCTAAGAAATATTCTTCGTCATAATGTCCTCGCCTTGAAAACATTCGCAGAAAGGACTGCGGATGAAAAACATCGACGAAAGGAAGAACTTGACCATCTTCTAAAGCAGATCTGACGTTTCTGGAGAACGGCTTTCCATCTTTCCAGAAGTATGTTAGATTAATCAAAACTGATTATTTGTTATGATTTTGCAAATAAAACATGAATATTTATGACATGTAGTGCATTACATTAAATAGTCATCTTTAATATAAATAAACGGCCATTTCTAAGGCAAATATGGAAAGAATATATGCATATCATATTGCGAAATTTTGAGTAAGAAAATCGATGTTTAAGTCCTTAAAAGGATTTAATCAATCCTCTAATAGAGTCCTTTAATGGCTAAAATTGGTCAAAGAGAAGATAGGGTTATGGAAGATTCTAATATAATAAAGATGTCTGTGTGTGTATATATATATATGTAGGAAAGAGAGAGAGTGGGGTGCTTATTAGAGGGTGTTAATTTTAGGGACTGATTTTTTGTACCTAGTAGGTAGGATCGAAGATAATATCGAAAACATATTCAAAAATACGTCAACGATTTAAATAGCTGCTTGAAAAAAAAACCTGTCGACAAGGCCATTGAGTCCCGGGGGGGGGGAGGCATGTGTTGGGTGTGTTTATTCACGGCACATAATTCTTTCACATTGATTTCCTTCATCAGAAGAGTGGTAACCAATAAGCGCTGAGTGTTCCTAGTAGAACACCAGGAATACCCTGGGTTATTCTAACAGAACCATAAAGAATAAACCAAGTGTGCATTGCTGGTCTTCGGCACATTTGCTAATTTTCTAAAGAAAAAAAAAGCCACATTTTAGTATTTTTAATAAAAGGAGGAAAAAATATTCTAAATCATAAATTTTAATCGTTGAATAAAGATTAAAATCTTTATGGATTAGATCGCTAAGCCATTGTCTATGTTTCTACAAGTATTTTTTAGGAATATGTCCAAGCTTGTTTGAGAGTTTTTTTTCTTTTTTCGAAAGCGTTGTTGTTTTTAATTTCTATGAAAGTATAATTAGTTTTTATGTGAGTCCTAAAAAATAACTACCAATGTTGGCCATAATTTGGTAACTTCCTAAGGATAGGCCCTTCATAATAGAGGCTGGCTAAATATGTTCATATATTATTTATTGTAACGTCAAAATGTTCCCCTTATCTGATAATGCCGCGTAACTGAGCTATAACCTGGATATAATTAATTTAATTAGGCAGTACATCTCGCAACACCTCCTTCGCAGAATTTGGCAACGTTTGTGGAAAAACAATGTCAAATTTTACAATTAAGTCACCATATTTAGTCAAATTCCTTGAATTTGGAAGACCGCGTCCATAATAAATTTTACTCGTTTGTGGAGTTATAATTTCCTTTGACATATTCAGTTCGATTGTTTCATTAGTCAAAGTGGGTACATTGATAACGGTCCCTAGCAGTGCCATCTTGAGAGAAACCTTGGCTGTGTAGAGTATACTGTCGTCCATCCTTTTGAAAATCGGATGAGGCCTGTCCTTGACTACAAAGATCACATCCGCCGGTATAGCACCACGCCTCTGGTCTCCCTCCTGAGGAAACCTAATCCTTGTCCCTTCTTTCCAGCCGGGCTTGAGGTCAATCATAAAGGTCTTTTCCTCACTTCGTGTCCGTCCGTCGACGTCAATCACCCGCCGATTGAGTTTTAACTTCCTCTGCCCCCCATTTAAAACTTCCTCGAGGGAGATCGGGAGGTCGCGAACTATAGGCGGATCTTGGTCTTGAGTGGTTGTTTCTTCGAAAGGATTGTCTCCGAAGAATGCATCGAAGATGTTGGACGGTCCTCCAAAGCCAAAGATGGAACTGAAAGGATTACTGCTGCCGAAGAATTGGGCGAAGGTCGCCCTGGGATCCCCGTGGAATACATAGGTACCACCTGTGGATGCTCCACCCACACCCCCCTTCAGCCCTTCCTCTCCGTATTGGTCGTAGATGGATCTTTTATTTTGGTCACTAAGTACCTCATAAGCTTCAGCTACTGCTTTAAAATTTTCTTCGGCGTCTTTACTTTTATTTTTGTCGGGGTGGTACTTTAAAGCTTGCTGTCGATAAGCTTTCTTAATTTCTTCTAAGCTTGCATTTTTATTAATACCTAAAATTTTGTAATAGTCCTTTCCCATCGCTCTCCTTGATCATTTTAAATTACCATCGAACTCAAACAAAATAAGCCATTTATATGTTTATGAATTTGTGATTATATCCCACCATTATGATTAATGTGTCAAACTTGTGTTCTACAACGAATTCATTGCTAAAAAAAAATATTTATTTAAAAAAATGTATAACCAAAGCTAATTTTACATGTGTTAATTAATGTATGTTGCGCCACAGCATATTGAAAAATATTCAAAAACTATTAACCTCAACGAGCAAAATAAACTTTTATGAGAAATAAATGTTAGAAAATTACATTTTACTACTATTATGTTTTACAAACATTTTGCTAACTCAAATGTTATTTGAGTTACGGTTATAAGTTTTGATCTCCCACTAAACCCGCTCACCCCCCCCCCCCCTTCCTTTAAATTAACACCTTAAGAATTTTCTATGAATAGCCGGTTATAGTTATGAAGGGCCGCTGGAAATTACTTAGGAAATAATATATAGTAATTTAGAGTGTTCATGTCTACTATGAACACTGGAAATTACTTTCTTAAATATCAATCTTATTTTTATTGTGTCTTTAGAACAGTTTTAATGTTATAAATGTAATATAGTTTTATTTTACACCTATTTTGTTCTAGATATTTCTTTCGTAACTTATTTTAAATTTTGGTATTTATTTAAACCTCTTCTCTTTTAAGACCGATTTCAACATTAACAAAATCATTCAATGGTTTGCTAAAAAAAAAGCTTATATATTAAATTCGGTTTTATTATCTTAAAAACGATGGACGTTAGAGGGAGTATAGATAAATATATCTCAGGTGCTGGCATCTCAATGAGAAGATAGGCCTCTGCAAACCATCTTCTGTTGGCACCAAGAAACCAATGAAGACGGATAATAGAAGGTATGATAGTTCTATATTCATTGGTGGTGGAAAGAAACTTTTAGATTATTTACAAGTAAAATTTATTTGTCGAAAAACCGATTCTAAGTTAAACCAAGATTCACGTAAACGTTTAGTTCCATACCCACCAGTTAAAAGGAGAATGTACTTGATGTGTAGTAATATGGAACCTGCACTACACACTCCTATCGATGGCATTAAAAGACAGCTCTTTAACTCAGGGCTTGTAGAGAAAAAAAAAAATTCTTAATGTTGTTAGTCATAATTCTATGATATACCTACATAAAAGATGTAGTTCAGTAGCACAATTTGATTACAATTTACAGTCACCCATGTTTTGCAATTTGGGCAAAACATGGGCGACTGTAACTCTGTACCCCGTGACGTGGAATGCAGTGGACCATACGACGGCGACTGTCTGAAGAAGCGAGAGGAACCTCCTACTAACTCCCTCTCCTCAAAAAGCAAATCTGCCAGCTACAAAGACTGTGATGGGCATAAACAGACTTTAAAAGCCAGTGGTCCCACAGAGATCACCCATCTATTGGCAGAAGCCAATAAACAGATGCCATCTCGTACCTTTTAACATCCTTCCTATTCCGTTCCTTATCAATCCTTTAATGCCTGTCCTTGGCAGACATCGAAAACAGCCTCAGTTGATGAGGCACAGTCAAGGACCACTTTTTCTTAATATCCTTGCCAATTCTTTTATGGAATGCTAATGGTTCCCTAACTTACGCAAACGAATTGTCTACAGTGCTGTGAAATATAAATACCCAAACATAACAAATACTTACATACCAACAGATTAAACCGCAACTCGTGACGGTAGAGCCCACGGAGGTATCACAGAACTAGTACATTTTTTATTTATCCACCTCCATCAGGCCCAATTCATGCATCTATAGTATCAATTTCTTCTATGCCTACTTCCATCTATTGCCGCATAACAAAACAATAACTCTAGAGACTCCACCGAATTCTTTGAACCATTGGTCCTTCTTTCATGCAAAGCATTCGCAATGGGCTTCCAGAATGACCAAATGCCCTGGTTGCTCATTTTACTCCTCCATCTGTCCCCACATCTCATAACCCTATTCTCTAATTCTTCCAACCTACCGGCCGACCCATGGGCGTCGTACACACTAAGAAATAGATTTCTTCGTTCACGTAAATCCAGGACCTATCCGTACTTCAGTTTCCTCAATAAACGTACTTGCCTCAAAAAATATACCTATAATTCTTAACCTTCCTCTCACACCCATCCTTAAGCCTTTTCCTGAACCTTTAATAACTCCCATACATTGGATTGATCGGCCTTAGTATCTTCCTTAAAACTCCAGAAGTGCTCAATGACGCTCGCACTTCTTCACATTACGGACAGATGGGAAAGCATGCTCTTTAATCAAAATTATCAAACCGCTATCTAAAGCTCTTATCCGAAAAACACCGAGCTCAATCTTTAAAGGAGAAATACCGACATCCCTCAGATCGCTATCCATAAACAGATTATCCCACCTATTTACAAAGGAATTGTTTCTCCATAGAAAGAAAATCATCACCACCTATCTCTCTACTATAATAGTACCAAAACATACGATAAATTTGACTTGAGTGCCAAAAGGAAAATCCTTAAGCATCATATTCCCTCCTCGCCTCTTTTTTGTAGCGATGCTTCTTGGCATCGTCCGACAAAGTAAAATCCGAACTTTTTGCTTGTCATCTCCCGACAACCTTTATACCTCATCCGGACCCTGTCAGCCTCTCCCATGAGTCTGATAACGAATTTTTCCAATTCTCTCTTCTTCTATCCCAATAACCCGATGCCAGCGAAGTGATAAGTAAGAGTGTTTAACAAGTTATCTTGAGGCCCAAATTTATTTGTACTTATTAATTAATTTATTAGCTGTAAGTAATTTATATTTTCTATTTATATATTTGTTAGCTATTAAGGGCAGTAGTTGCAGTAGGTTGTGTTGTAATTAGTAAGTTTAATTACTTATGATAATAAATTAACTCCAATTTATCATTGTTCTATATTATCAGTGACCCGTAGCCCGTAACAGTATGTCTGTCGGTAATAATCAATGTGTAGAATATGTACATTTATAACCTTACAATATATATCATTTTAGCGAAAACATTTCATCTTAAGAAAAATAATTAAAATATAATTTCGAGAGTTGGGTGACGTACTATATCTTTAAAATATAGACATTAGATTAGGTATTGAGCTTCTATCGCACACCCTTAAATGTGTTCATTTTTGGCTGAAATCGAATGATAGGGAGAGGGAGTGGAGAAAGACCCCAATTTATATTCGTCACATATTCGTTATTAATAATTTTAAGAAATAATTAATAGAATATGATGGTGTAAAATGAAATTTTCTAATATTTATGATTTGCATCATCTTTACGAAAAGAGCCAATTATCGGAGATTTACAGAAGTAACTATAATGGTGGATCGCCTCCCACTCGAAAGGTCTGGTACCTATCAAAGTAACCTTTTAGCTTATTGCCCTTATCAGCCTGTAAGATCATATTAGTCATAGTTATGTGTATCATTAGTGAGAATTGAATGATTATCTCATTGGTTTATTAGCACACTAAGCACTAAGTACAAGGACGAGTAGAAGGTGAGTAGAGTAGAAAGACGAATAAAAGTGGAAATTCTAGTAGAAGGTGAGTAGAGTAGAAAGACGAATAAAAGTGGAAATTCTAGTAAAAGGACAGTAGAGTAGAAAGACGAATAAAAGTGGAAATTCTAGTAGAAGGAAAGTAGAGTAGAAAGGCGAATAAAAATGGAAATTCTAGTAGAAGGCGAGTAGAGTAGAAAGGCGAATAAAAGAGGAAATTCTAGTAAAAGAGAGTAGAGTAGGAAGACGAATAAAAGTGGAAATTCTAATAGAAGGAGAGTAGAAAAACGAACAGACAAGAGGAAGGATAAATAGAAAGAAGTTTTGAAATTGAGTTGCTTATTCATTTACTCCTATTAAACTCTAGCTCTCATAATTACATTACATTATAACCTGAAATTGTGATATTGAGATAGAAAAATTTTCTTTGCCAATTGTTGCTTATTTCTTTCAAATCCACTATATAACACTGACCAATAGTACATTATTATTAATAGTAAACATTAAGAGCATCGAGAGTTTTTATTATTTTAAGCGCCATTGATTATAACAAATCACTTTTATTTTATTATAAATAATAAATAAGCTATTATGTTATTCCTTATGAATCATGATTATTGTTATTTTTTCCTCATGACAGTAACCCTGCCATAAGGGAGTTTAATCTTTACATACCATAAAAATATTGTACACAATGTACATGTATAGTAAATAATTACGTTAGTTGATTATAATATACAATTAACAAAAAAATAATAATAAAGCAAACAATAACTAACAATTAAAGAACAAAAGAACGAGAAAAGAAGAATTTTAACAAAAAAGAATGAATGAATTGAAAAAAGAACTTGGAAATAAATTTAAAATATGAACAAGAAAAGAAAGAGGAAACTACACAAGACTGAATATTCAAATACAATATATATANGGGGTTGTCAGCCATTAATACCATCAAACGCTTGCTCGGCCAGAAACCCGGCAACCATTACCTTTCAACTGTTTAATTCAATTCGCAAAATACTTTATAATTTTCTAACACTTATGCCTTACAGAATAAATGAAAAAATATCTTATCTATATTTCATAAAGAAAAAGGTAACTATTAATAATTAGTTTTCTTTTTAAATAAATTTTCCAAAAATATATTTGTTTAAATTTTTTTTTACTATTAGACCTTCAAAAATTATTATCACAAAAACTTTTGCACTTTTGGTAGTACATTGTCTACTTATGCTTGTTTCAGAACTTATTTAAAAATATATTTCTAGAAATGCCCTTCAAACAGCAATCCAATACCGATGAATATTTGTTTTCATCATGACAGTGACTCTGTCATAAGGGAGTTTAATCTTCACATAGCATACAAATATTGTATATAATGTACACAATTACATTCTTTCATTAGATAACAACTAAAGAACAAAAGAACGAGAAAAGGAGAATTATAACAAAATATAATGAATGAAATGAAAAAAGAACTTTGAAATAAATTAAAAAAAGGAACAAGAAATAAAAGAAAAAGCTATACAAGAATGAATAAATAATTATTTAATTGTGGTTTATTATCCCATGTAAATTTTAAACAATTAATGAGAGGGAATAGAATAAAAAATCTATATGTCGCAGCCAGGGCTCGAACCTCGAAACCGGAGTAATCTGGCTCGTCACGGTGGTGTAATGGTTTAGCATACCGGCCCAGATAGCAGGAGGTCCAGGTTCGAGTCCTGACTGGGACAGATAGATTTTTTATTCCAATCCCTCTCATTAATTGTTTATACAAGATTGAATATTTAAATAAATACGGTTTCAATTATATATATTGTAAACTCAATGTGATAATTTAATTATGAGTAACTCTCATTTATGAGTTTAAATTTTTCAAGAGAAATTTTAAAGAATGTTTGGAGTTCTGATAGTAATTTGTCCATCAATAAATTTGCTTCTACTGGCCATTTTCCGAATTTCAATAGTGCCTTTATTGTTAGTTCGTGTATAAAGTCACAATGGGAGTAAGGTGAATCTTTAATTTTAAATTAAAAAAATAACTGTTAACTGTACCGTGTCCTGTAATTGCTAGAGTCAGGTACAAGTCTGTCCATGTCTTTCGTTTCTTGTTACTACAAGAATAGATTCGTCTGTATGTCAGGTACAGATATGAGTGTGTATTGCGTGGTCATTATCCAATACGGACCCACCTGAAGCCGAGCGGATCCTCTTGGCGGGAGGAGGAGTGAGTGGGCTCGGCGAAGGAGGACGCTTGGCCCTCGCCTCGACCAAGCCCCGGAGGAGCTCGCTGAAGAAGAAGGCGTGTGGGAGGCCGGCTGGACTGTAGAGATATGGCGGGGTGGCAGCCACCAGCCTGCACACCAGCTCGCCACCTCCCATCTCCGGGCGACGAGGCATCTATCTCCGGGCCATCACCCCTGCTCTCAGCGCCCTTCTGTAGTGTACACTGAGAAAAAGTGTAAACATATTGCTTATATGTCTATATATATATATATACCCTCAATGTACTCCATTTACTATATGTAATGGTAAATCCAATTATTATTTACTTATTTTAGTCAAAAGCTGTAGACTGTGCATTGAGGGATTTAAAAAAAAAAAAAATGTTTTCTCTGATTTCATATTCTGTGAGACATAAAATCTGTTTTTAATTGGCATTAAATTTAATTGCAAGCAAATTCCGAATATATATATATAAGCTTGAAAGCCAAAGAAGACTACTGCGATGCGTTCTGAAAACGAATCGAAACAAAGAAGCCTTCTTTCAGCGAAGTAGTCTCTTCTGTTGAAATGTAGGAAACGATAGAAGAAAATAAATAATGAGAACAATTCAAAGTAGTGACGCAATAGAGAACACTTGTATTCAAAGTAGAGAACAATTCCTTGGTGACGAAGCGATCACATGTGTTGTGTTGATAAAACCGGAGTTTTACATATATATATACTGATGGTGAGTTGGATGAACATTCTTTGGAGACAATAAATCTCTAGCATTTACATTTCCAGATTTATCCACACCTCTACTATTATAACAAACCTATAAATGTCTGGAGGTCCGTCTCATCTGAAATAGCTTTGTATCTCGATAGCTTTCTAAGCAATTCAACTTTCTTAGTGCAATTCTTATTCCCTGGAAGATGAGTTACAAGATTTCTATTTCCTGACCTGTCTCTTCAAGGAGGCACAGTGATGTTCCACTGACAAGAATTTGTGCCTCTCAATATTATATTGGTCCCTGAAGTCAATTCCTCATTGTCATCATCTGAACCCTTCAGAATCAGATTCATTTTTCTAATTGCCCTCATATGAAATCCTAAGAATAAGATAAGAACTTCATCAATGGATGCATCATCTCAAAAGCATTTTTTTTTTACCAAACTCACGAAGTACTTGCATTATTTTCTCAATGGTAAAATATTGTGAGCTTATCATTTTAATGCCAAGTACATCTTGAGAGTTAATAGAAGACTAAACAACATGAATGTATTGAGAAAGAAAAAAACTAATCGAAACAGGCTGAGTGTTGAAGCTATGCAGNTTAAAAATTAATTAATATTATACAGGGTTCGTTGACATAACAGCAGCTACGGAAAGCTTTATATTGAAGGTGTACAGAATTTTTAAATTAAACAAACAACATATCTGTATAATATGGTAAATGAAAAAATTTTTGACTATTTATTAATAAATGAATATTTAAGAAATATGTATTCATATCGTAGTCATTTGAAAAGTAATTAATTCTCACCAAATTGTTGAAACTATATTATTGTATAAAATAAAGTTAGTTATCAAATTTACTATTAACTGTTTTAATATTATGACTTTTAAATAAAACTTCTTTTGAAAGGACACATGCTTAATAAATTGAAAATTCACTAATAAATTTTTAAAATTTTTGACTAGGTCTTCTTTGTACGAAAGCTGAGAAGTGAAGTAAGAAGGCAAGCCCTCTCCTTCTGCAGTTTTTTAAAACAAAAGACGAATTACCATCAGCATGACTTAGTAATCACATAAAAATACCTTCAATATAAATAATAATTCATTCGTTTAAAATAATTTAAAAATATTAAGATTAAATACTTATTTCATAGGAATATGAATTAATATAGAGAATAATAAATCAAATTTCTCTTACATACCAAGTAAATTATGTTATTAAATCTATTCCTAAAATAGATCAAAGTATATTATAAAAATTTGTAATTAAAGTCGTAAAAGAAAATATGTTTTGTTATTATTGATGGATCATATTTTTCGATGTCCGGAATCGATCTTTGTGTAACCTTCTTAGGCTGTTAGGTGTCACAATATAAACAAACAAGTTTTTCCAAAGTCGTGTTCTGTCCGCTTCAAATTAAATGCATTTGTGCCTTATATTTTGTTCAGTGCTTATATAGCGATATTCAAATTAAATAATGTTGATATTTAATGTCCTCAATCATAAAACTGGAATAATCGGGAACAGTGAACATTATTAAAGAAATTTAAAATGAAATGAAATGAAACTGCCAATTTAAAAACATTAAAGTCTCTATATTCAGTGTTCCCTTCAAAAATGTAGTCAACTTTAAGAATAGCCACAGCACAGTAAGTGTCAAAATATTTAAATAATAAATTAACTTGTAGTTATAATACTGAATGATTTTTCTCCATCAATATTTGCATTTTAATTTATATGAATTATTATTAATTCATTCATTTATTTGAATGTGTTCTAAAGTTACAGAATATAAAATGAATAAAATTAACATATTAATGTTTTGAACATTTGAAATGTGCTATAAATAAAATCATTTCTTGTACAATAAATGCAAGGGAATAGAATAAAAAAATCTTACTTAAAAAATCTTACCCCGCACTCTGAGGTAGTAAGATATTTTTTTTATTCCATTCTCTTGCATTTGTTTTATAAAATTAATATGGGATTAAATACCATAACAATAAATAATTTAAAATAATTCCTATGTCAAATGTGAAACTTATCTCTTGATATTTTAGGAAATGTTTTCATAGCTATTTTTGAAACTTCCTAAACACATAGAAAATTATAAATGAATTAAGAAACAATAGGAGAAGCATGGATCCAGGAGGTAGAGGTTTTTTGAAGGGATCGATCGCGAGTGACTGTAGCAAGGAGGTTGGAGTGGAATGGTTGGTAGGGTGGAAAGGGGGTGGAGGGAGGATATTAAAACGCGTGTTGCAGACAGTACAAAGCTGTAATCTGTGGGCCCCTGTCAGCATTGTTTGTGTCCCTGATCTCTCTCGCACACCCTCGTCATCTCTCATTACAACCCTTGTCTCTCTCTCTTGTCAGAAACCTTCCATCTCTTCCTGATATGGGCGGCTTCCTACTCTCTACAGCGAGTTAGTCTTGTAGATATACCCACATTTGTATATTATGAATAATATTCGACAAAAAAACAAGCAATTTCCTAAATATAATAGAAGATTAATTCGTGACCTGCAATATTTACCTATAAAAACGCTACAAATAATTTATTTGTAAAAAAAAACCAAAAAAAAAAAACCATAATTTATTAGCGAGTTCCGAAGGAGTATAGTTAATAAATTATTATTATTATTTCTCATGAAAATTTTCAATATTTTCTTCGATTTTTCAAACTAGACACCCAAAATAATCTTCTCTAAAAATTGCATAAAAATACATATCATTATATACATACATACATCGATAGACCTAATTTTTCAGTTTTTCCTAATGAAATTCGGCATGTAGCTTTAAATGTAAAACTTATATCAATAGGGAATGAATTGTTGACCGTCAAGTTCTATGAAACTATTTTGGTTACAAATTAGTTTTTAATTGTAAACTACCATGACCTAATTCCCGATAATCCTCTCTTTGTAAAGTTTACATATTTTTAATAAAATTTGTCATATCGCTTTTAAATGATTTTAATGATTGAAGGAGCTTGTAATGAACGAAATCGGATGAAAAAGAGCGGCGATTACCTAAAATGTCATATAGGAGTAACGAATTTTTTTTTTTTTTTTTAGATACATTGGACATATTTATTTTAGGATTGATCCTAGATTTTTTTAATGATTAAATGTATATTCTATAAGTGCCTGGTACATAGATTATATAAGTACCTGATATGTTCAGTACATATCAGGTACTTATAGATTACATAGATTTTGATAAGATGGGAAATATAAGTTTCGTGTGTGAAGCATTGAAGTTAACGTCAACTTGGATTGAATATAAAATGCGTAAAATTTCGTTTTTAAGTGTTCGCAAACGCAAATGTTTTGAAATTTATATTTTCTGTTTTGTTAGTTATGGCCGAATCTTCATTATTCACCTCAAATAATGACAATTTTCAAATTCACATTTTTCCTTGAGAAAAACAACTAATCATACTTCTAGACCATGAAATTAAAATGTACGTCTCGGGAGAAACCTCTTAATTTCTCATTTTTACTGCACAAATGTTAAAATATTTTTTAATCAATAACTTGACATTTCAAGTAAGTTAGACATAAATAAAGATTATGGGCCGTAAAATGAAAATTTATAGTACGGATAATTCCCCGCTCCTAATTTCACTTAACTCCTCAAATATTTCTTTAATTAGTAAAACAAAATGTGTTTAGTTCCATTAATTTAAACTCAATATTACGCCTGCTATATCGAAGAACTCTTTTGATGCATTTAAGGTAATCCCCTCCCTATAACAAACTCTGTCAATTTATATTTCGAATCAATATGCCAAATTTAATTTTATATTTATGTATGTGTGTATTTGTGTGATGCCTGAGATTAATTTTCTGTAGCAAAACATCTATTACATAAGCTTATATTAATTATTAATTAATTATTGTGCTGGGCGTCCACTTACACATACACTTTTTGGCCTCTTTATTTTTCAGAATCACATAATCTAACTTGCTAATGTACTTTACATGGATCAGATCACAAAACTTGCATTTCTACCATATTATAGACGAATTCCAAAATGTGCCCTGTTTTAATTTCCATTAGTAAAATAAGAAATGAAAATTATCTGTTGGAGATATCGGTAGTTTTAATTGTAGTTTTCAAGTTAAGATCAGTGCTTATTCTTCCCTAAGAGAAGCGAACAGAAAATCTCTAAAAGCCGGTGATCTAGTTACGGTGCCCACTTGAAAGCCTCCGAAGATCTCATTCGAGGTCCCTGTACATTCCTGACAAAGTTGGCAGTGTTGGTCGTCGGCAGCTTCTGGCTCGCTGTTCTCCTGCGAGTCCGCAACAGCTTGCACGGGGTCGGGGACTACATCCAGTTGGGAGGATCCGTCGGTCTGCTGATGGGCAGATTCCACTCTGCTCTTCTCCAACTCCCTTTTGACGAATTGTCGTACGGCGGATGAGGACTCGCCCGCGACGCCCTGGCACCTCGAGGCGACGTCGGCGGCAATCACCATCACTCTGGTCCGCTCCTCGCGCAAAGTTTGAAGGCTTACATGGAGATCTGCGACTTCCTTCCTCGCGGCCTCCAAACGTTCGACTAGTAATGCGTGCTCCTTTAGTGCACGATCCATGTCTCCAGCTTCGATTGACGTCACCTCTAGTTTTCTGAATAAGTGTTCGTTTTCCTCTTGGACTTTTGCTAATTCGGTTTTTGTACTTGCAACATCCTGCTTCAAGTCTTCGTTTAAACGCTCAGAGAGCTGCCTTGTATCTTTGAGTTTGATTTCGACTTCTTCTTTTTCCCTTTCCAAAACTCCACTTCGCTCTTCCAGGGTGAGCCGAATTTTGTCAAGTTGCTCTAACTCCATCCGTAATGTTTCATTTCTAACTTGAGTTTCCCGAAGAATGTCTTTTGATTCATTTTCTCCCCTTAATTCCGCAAGGGAAGAAATGATTTTCTGATCATTGATATTTCTTTGTGAAACAAACAGTGACTTAACCGAATCCTCTTGATCATTTGTTGGTACTGTAACCGTTTGTTGTCTATTGGCCTCGTAACTGAGCACAGAATACACATAACATCCAATTATCATTATTGCAAGGAGGCAATAGACTCCGTAAGTGTTGTGGACCCATATCCATGATGGCCAACTCGAAGTAGTCTCAACTTGGGAACTTGAATGAACCGCTACCACAAGCGTCAGAAAAGCAAGCACTAATTTCGACATTTTGCATGATTTGAGCAACTTTCTTCCAGCTCTGGACGTCACGTTTTTTCTATCTACACGTAAAAATAACCTTTGAATTTACAATATACAGCTGGCATGTGAAATAAATTAGTTTTACCAATTAAAAAAAAAAGAAGATTAAATAAGAATAAAAAAAATTATATATAAATAGATCCAGAAGGTATGACTAGCAGATTACGAGAGAAAATGTTCCGTAAAGCTGCAGTTATTATCATAAAGTATTGTTATTATTAAAAATAAAGAAATTTATGTGAACCTTTTGTTTTATTAAACCTTTGTGTTTTAATGTCCTTTGTACCAATTTAACCAATTACATCACATATGTAGGTACGCATTTGCGTACTATTGCTAACACTTATAGGAATGCATCCCACGTCACACTTTTTGACAATTCACATTGTCAACTGTATATTTTTAGACGAAAGCAATATATCAAATATATATATATA
>KZ807847.1:94971-111376 GCA_000696205.2 Oncopeltus fasciatus
GATATATACATACATATATATATATACATATACTTGCTTTAACAGGAAGGGGATAAACCATTAGTTTGAGCATATACTTGCTTTAACAGGAAGGGGATAAACCTCAAAGTTGGTAATTGTTAGGGCCTCGAAGCTGTTGCTAATTTGAATTCTTAATCCTCAATTTAAACCTCTTAGATTCTTTTTAGATAGATAGATAAATGTTTTTATTTGAATTATACACAGGTTTTGCCACGATAAAAAAAAAATCATAAGGCACATATCTTTTATAAGCAGTCAGCCCGTGTTTGCTTTTACAACAGGCTTAATGCAGACAAGTATTGTCTCAATTTTTCTTTATTTCCTTTTTAAACTAAAAAAATTATAATTACAACATTAATCACACTTAAATTATATCATTAGTATCTTATATTAATTAATTCATAAGTTAATAATTTAAAACATTACGGTGTACAGATGATAATTTACCCATATATACACTTCTACATACACTCCTAAATATTCACAGACACTCCTAAATATTCACGTTCACTCCCGATAGACACATACCTATCCTACATACATCCATAATATACCCGTTAACATAACACATACACAAATGAATTCCTTTAATAGGAGTATTCACATGGGGCGAACATACTAAAATTAAAAGACAAGAACTCAACCGGCGACATGGACTCCTATACAGACTCATGAATAAGAACTCCAATCTTATGATGGAAAATAAACTGACGCTATACAAGACATTGCTACGACTAATCTGGACTTATGGTGTACACATCTAGGATGCCGCCAAACCTTTCAACATCCAAAGAATCTCAGTCTTTTCAATCCAAAATCCTCATAATAATCGAAAATACTCCATATTACGTACCCAATTTCTCTCTCTACCACGATTTTAATATCCTTTTTGTTCAAGATCTCATTCCCTCCCGCTTCACCCTTTTCCACAGTCAACTGCCAATTTATTTTTTTTATATTTTCTTTGAAACTAAAAGTCTAATGTCTAAACACCATTATAAAGTCCAGGTTACTCTTCCAGGGGGGCCTGGAGTATGTCCAGGGTGCACAACAATGCAGGGGCCACTCTTTGGCGGTTGCTCTTCTTGTGAGACAGCATCAAGTTGTGAGCGCCTGGAACTGAATGCTAATGAATTGAATGGTGAAGTCGAGGCGTAGGGATGAGGTAGGTGGTGGCTGTCATATTGTCGGCCCCCGCGGCAGATTTGCATTGCAAAGTGGGATTACCGCCCCCTGCCGCTACCCCTAACTAAGCCGGAGCACAGCCTCTCGCTCCGCTTATTCCCTCTCTCCCCCTTGCTAATCCCGGCCACGGGGGTGTACCATCTCCCGCCGACAATACAGGCTTTTCTTTATCCTCAAACCATGAGTTCATTTTAACAGACTGCTTCCGCCCCCCTTAACACCCCTATAGTACTATGGGGGAATACTATACCATATTTATAGGCACTGATAAATACCGGAGACGCAATACTCACAAAACATTGAAATACCATGACCAGTAGCTGTGATTTTCACATGGTGTGAATTAAGGTGAAAGATTACTTTAAATAAAGGGTTATTATGACTACCAATGAATATAGAACTATAATACCTTCCGTAATCCGTCTTCATTGGTTTCTGAAAACCATCTTCTGTTGGCGAGCGCTTTCGGACATTGTCCATCCTCGTGGCCGAATACATGTGTTCACTGTCACTGTCTGTATTCAACAGTCAGCAAGCTCGCCAACAGAAGATGGTTTGCAGAAACCAATGAAGACGGATAATAGAAGGTATGATAGTTACTTTAAATATTGAATATATTATTAAAGATTGAACTTTCAACCAGAAATAATTCACAAATCACTATTCCTTTTGAATATCTTTTGCACTTCAAAACAATTTTTCTGATTATTTCAACGGTTTGACAAAAACAAGCATAAATACCGAATTTGGTATCATTATTTTAAAATACATGATACAATTTTGAACGGACTAAATTTTAACTACTCCAACAGAGAATATCTGCGGATATCTGTTGTGAATTTAAGAAAGTTGCCTTATTCTACCAATGTGAATAGATTCATTTCCCTACGGTAATACTGTTGTTTATATTAAGAAGAATTATGCCTATGTCATACGAAAAATGTTGTATATGAGATCAGTTTTATATAACAAACGATTATGGGCTGTTAGAGAATTAAGTATTGACTACAAACAAAATATTAAATATTATTAACTGTACAAACTTAACAGTTATGGAGCTTGTTTGTTATGGTTAAGTTTGTACAGTTTTTTTTTTGTTTTTTTTTTTAATTTTTATTTATTTATTACATTCTGTTAAATTAAAACATTTTGTAATTTGATCACCACAATGAATTAGAGAGAAAAAAAAGACATACAATAACAATCACATGATGATAGAAGGGGACCAATGACCCCACTCTCAATTTATTTACAGATTATGTCCCCAGGAGGTCACGGGGCCATCTTCTTTTTAGTCGTCGGGGTGGATTGTACAGTTAATAATATTTAATATTTTTTCTTTTGCATCTACAGCCAATAGTTTATTCTCTAACAGTCCATAGTAGGTTGTACAAAACTGATCTCTCACACAAAATTTGTGATGGATTTCTACACTTGCTAATATATATTTGAATCTGATTTTGTATATATATTTCTATATTTAGTTTATGAGAGTACGCCTTTATATATAAAAATAATCCATTAATATACGTAGATTTAACGCGCGCATCGAAATTTGAATGCTTACATTTATTTCAAGAAATTACTTAATAAGTAGATATTTCAGAAGTGGATTATTTTTGGGCTCACATGTAGATGTGACTTTAGGGGTGAATGATATTTTAGCTTGCTCAAAGAAATTCTATTCCTGATGATTCTATTCTATACCTTCCCTCGAATATGGAATACCGAGCCAGCACAAGCTTGTATGTTCAATTCGATTTCAAAGTTTCAGCGAAGAGGTAATCACACATTACTTCAATTTTTTTAAATGAATAATAAGAGAAATTATAGTAGTATTATTATAGCAATCAAAGCTACTTATGGTAATAATTATTTGTTATCACATTAAACTTTTTATTTATTTATTAATCATTCATTAGGAAATAATGGTCTTTATTATATTCTCTTTCACACTTATTTGAATAGATGTTTATTTATTAAATTTATTATTTAATTAAATTTGTACATGTGTTATAAATTGGTAACTTAGCCTGGTTGAATTTCGAAAGAGTAAACCGACAGGACGAAAGCTTTTGAAGGAGATGGAATCTGGAATATTTTCATCAGCAACATAGGACCACATATGTTGGTGCAATGGTCTCTATTGACTGGAAAACTAAACTTCAGGTAGTTACATTTGTTGTAACATACCCATGCTTATGGCATTGATGTAATATAGACTCTGTACATTTGCTAAGATGTTTTATGTAACCTAACCTAGTCGATTAGCACGTGATTTGTGGGGGTAAGTACAAATGTATTTTAAAAAAAAGGTAAAATAAATGAATAAGACGATAACCCTCCAAAACAAATACAAAAATTTAAAAAGTGCTTAGGAAAAGGAACATGGGATTTTATATTACTATTAGGACAGCAAATTTAATATTATACAGTTAACCTAAAAATAAGCCAAGTAAAAGAAAAAAAAGGCTCGAATATATTTGAGTATTTGAAACATTTTTCAATTTTTATTTTATATTTAACATAGAAAAAATATACTAATAGGATGAAAGGCAGAGATATTATAAATTACCATGTGGCTCTTCCAATTCCTACCTAATATATAATATAATAGGAGGTCTATGACTAATATGTTATTAAAGTGTACATTAAGTATAAAATATACGGATAATGAATCATAAAGGTATAAAACGACTGTACAAAAAATTATTCTCAAAAATCAATTTAGATTATTTAAATAATAATAAACAATAAAGATTACCAGAGTTTAAAATATAATAAATAATATATCTTTTTTGAGGGGTGCCGTAAAACCTTCCAATATCCAACGAATGCAATCCTTTCTGTCCAAAATGCTCAGAGTAATCGCTAACGCTTCATATTATGTGTCCAACTCAACCCTTCATCTCGACTTTAATATTCCTTATGTCAAGGACCTTATCTCCACCCGCTTCAAGCTCTTCCATAGCAAACTCCAATTTCATCCCAATCCATATGCCCAATCCCTGTCGTCGGACTCCAAACCTCACAATCCTCCCCGGCGACTAAAACGGATATGGCCTCGTGACCTCCTGGGTCAGTGATTATCATTTATTTATTAAATTATTAATTTTATTATACTTATTTTATATATATATATAACCCAAACTTCCTGCGTGTCTATGGCTCTATTGGTGAGCAATTTTTAAAATATAGATACATAATTTGGTTGCTTGCTTCTTGAGAGAGGCATGCCAAATTGAATAACCCTTAAAATTTTCGTTATTGTCAGAGGCACAACAAATTTTTAACATTTAATTTCATAAAATGTTTTCTCTTTCAAATTTCAAAGAAAAACATTTTTCAGGATTTAATTCAGAGAGTTATAATGCAAATATTAAAAGAATAGTCGAATTTATTTATGTTTGAAATCCTAGTTTGGAGAACCATCACAAAAACTTACTTATTACTTGTCACAAAAAAGCGCTTATTAATGAAGAAATTTAAGCATTAATTTAATTTAAATATTAATGTTGTGACTGAGCATTCCTTCCTCTGTTCTTTCTCAATCATAATAGAGCTAGACTCAGATATCTTAACTTTTACCCGCTTATTTGTTTCCGTTATGTTGTCCTTGAATGAAACATAGGACATGTTTTTATAAGGCTTTTCTTTTCCAGATGAATATGGTGCGAAATCAGAAAAAAATATCAAAGATACATTAAAAAACAAAAAATATCAATTCCCTCACCCGAAAGGAATATAAGTACTTTTTTCTTTTAAAAAAGGTTATATTAAATTTATATTTTGAAAATATATTTATATCACATTATTATTTACCACTGTCTAAAGAATGAATCAAACGGACTGACTGGTCATAAAATAGGATTGAAAAGTGAATAAGCGATTAATATATTCATGGATATATAGCAGCACTATTCAGTATAAGAGCCCGATTGTAATGGATCATATATATGTATGTGTCGGATNATAATAATTTATTTAATAATATTTTTAAGAGAATTAATTAATCACTTCCGTCAGAAAGGAGCTGCGTAAGCGGATTCCTCTTATATTTTAAAAGGAAGAGGAGAAAGAGGACTACTCAGAAAAGCCTGATAATATTTAATATTTGCTTAGCTATTGTTAAGTAAATATTTAATTATTTGATTTTCTTAAACTAAGTAATAAATTACAAAAATAATGTTTGGATATGAATTGGGATTGAATCAAATCAAAAGAAGAAGGGATATTTTAGATATGAAAGAAAAGAGATAATAACCATTGTTTGCTGGTTATAAATTCGATCAGGAATATATTTCGAATTTGAAGGATGTCAGGAGGATGTTATGTTCAATGATAATCATAAAAGTAAATAAAAGTGAGAGAATAACAAAAATGTCCTTCACGCAGCAGTAGCCATGCAAAGAAAGCCAATTTCTAAGTTTACATTATAGATAGACAAACATTAATAGTAAATTTTAACAATTTTTAGTGCAAGGGAGCAGAATAAAAAACCTAAATTATTAAAATTTACATGGGATTAAATACCACAAAAAAAATAATATTAATAAAATTAAAATTTAAAAGTACATAAAGAGAGTCATTTAATCAGCTTGACAATGTCAGATCACACTAGTGCGAGGAATTTAATTACTTATCAGGCTTGTCTTAGTAGCATAAATGGAAAATGCACCGGCCCGGATAGCAGGAGATCCAGGTTCGAGTCATGGCTGGGACAGTTAGATTTGTTTATTCTGTTCCCTTGCACTAAAAATTTTTAAAATTTACGTGGTATTAAAAACCACAAAAAAAAAGTTATTAATAGTAAATGATTCATTCAAGTGAAAGAGCAATCACTAAGGCTGGCCGTGGAATGTTTTGAAGGGACGAGTAGGGGGCATCTACTGACCTAGCATCCGAGTGAGGGAATCGCTCAACCTTCCTAGTTTCATTCGTAAATATGGGTCTTAATATATATTTCAGAAAATTTATCTATTGGTATATATTTGGAATTAACTTCTGTTGGAATGATCCTTAAAGAGTTGAGCGGCGCTCACTCTAGATCTTTTCTTAATTAAGTTGAGGTTTTTGTTTACATCTCTGAAAGGAAGAAGCCTTGTCTGGTAGTAATTTTAGGAGGACGATAGGTTGTACGCCGTTCTAAAGGACATTCGGAGACTCTCCTCAGAGTGGTATTGTGGGAATAAAAGGACCTGGAGGGACAATGGGAAGGAAGGCACTCTGGCTGCTACCGGCTAATGGAGGTCGCGTTTGATTGGGAGACTATGGCCGTGGAAGCGGCGAAAACGAGAAGCGAGAGAGAAAGAGGACGAAGTGGGATGAGTTGTGGAAGGGAAAGCAAAAAGGGAGGAAAAACGTAGAATGATAATGGGGGGAGAGAGAGAGATAGGACGAAGTGGGATGAGTTGAGGGAAGGAAAGCAAAAATGGAGGAAAAGCCTAGAATGATAATGGGGAGAGAGAGAGAGAGAGAGAGAGTGATAGCCGGATGAAAGTCGGCGAGAGTTTGGGAGAGTAAGAGAAAGCAGATAGAAGGAAAGACATGGGGGCGATTATGGAGAAGTAGGAGTAACGCTGAGAGCTGGAGAAAGAGAGAATGATAATGGAAGGAAGCGGAGTCTACATTGTCTTATTACACCAGGGCTTTCAGCCTTATTATTTCAGTGCGACGTGCCAACCAAAGAGGTCTTTTAATAGAGTAGAAGGAACTTTCCACGATTGAAAAATATGATTTGACCTCAATAGTTAACAGCATTGCATTCCATAGTTGATTGTATTAAGTTTTTGGCAAACTCCAAAGTTATTGAGAATATTTTTGTCTCTCCAGTCGTTTCTATATGTATGCAGGGAAGCGTGTGTATGTCTAAAGGCCACAAATTTTAGTTAGAGAAATTTGGCATGTAGCTTTTTAAAAAAGCTAAGAAAAGGTGGATTAATATTTGATCCAAATTTAAAATTTAATAATTTCGTTGTTATAAATCTTTATAAAAAAAAAAAAACTTTTAAGAAATAAATTTAAGAATTTAGATTACATAGTTAGTTAATTAAAATATATAGGCTACATTCTGCATTTGAGCATCGTTTTGCAAATAGGACTTATTTTTGGTTAAAGTCGAATGAAGAGAAAGTAGTTTACAAGGGAGACCAAATTTAATTTTTTTCAATATCTTTGTTACTTTTAGCCTTCAAAAATATATGAAGCAAAATAGATCTAAAATTTTATGTTTTAATTATATATTTTTTGTGCTATAAAATGTATACAATAATTATAATATTTAAGAGTTCTTTAGGATGGTTGATCTCCTTATTGATCCCACTTATTTCCTCCTGGTAGGCTTAAAGCCATCCTCTGTTACAACCAGAAGAAAAATTAAGGTAAACGTTCATTGATCTCTTGCGCTTTTAAGGTTATTTCCGTATTTCATTTTTATTATATCCCCATTAATAAAATATGGGAAAACTAATCAGTTTTCAAAGCTTCTGCGTGTAAGAATTCTATTGTTTCTTATGACTTTATTAGCAAATAAAACATTAGTATTGTATTAAAATATTTGGGGGCGCCTGAATAGCTCATGGGATCCGTTCGGGTCACGCAATCTTGGATCAACGCTTTGGGATCAAATTCCGCCCAGGGAAAGCTTTTATAAATAAATAAAAGCCAGTCATGAGCCATGGATGTTTATAATGGGGTGGTAACCTGTATATAGCCCCTCCCTCCATGACCCTGAGTGGTTGAAGGGGAGACTAATTCTTGAAGAAAAAAAAAAATTGTTTATACAATACAATACTAAGAAATTCACTTAGCTTCTGCTAGTTGGACATTTTACTCCCTCGAACACTGAAGAAAGAGAGGTTTGTTGCGGAGTAAAAAATTATTTTCTCTAACTGCCCCACTTTAACTTAGATGATACCTTAATTGTTGTCGTCCTCTCGCCTGTAGAAGTATACCATTATATACCATATATAGCTTTTCCCTGTCCCCAAGATCATTGGAATGAGGACATTAAGAACTAAGTAGTATATAGGAATATAGCCATGTAGTAAACACAAAGTCCCACAACATTCCTGGGCCATCGCTTATCCATGATTGGATATAAAATAGTCTTTAGGAGTCCGAAAAAAAAAAATGTGGCAATCAGAGTACAATAACTTGCTTGCAGAGGAAAAACCATTATTTCTATTCACTAAATCTATCTAACCTCAAGATCGAAGCGCTATGCCCTAACACTGCAGGTCTGTGTATTTAACGCTCTCAGAATTAGGGGTTAGTTAAAATTAAATGAATATTACATTTGTCCAATTTTTAGTGCAAGGGAACAGAATAAATAATATAACTGTCCCAGCTAGGACTCGAACCTGGATCTCCTGCTATCCGGGCCGGTGCATTTTTCACTTATCCTACCGGGACAAGTCTAATAAGTTATTAAATTCCCCGAACAATATTTATAAAATCAAAAATTTAAAAGTAAATAACGAGAGTCATTTAAACAGCTTGACAATGTCAGCTCCTCCGAGCATAAGACGATATCTTCGTCTGCCTCGGAGGTTAGACTCTCGACATTTTTACATATTTACTTTTAAATTTTAAATTCTTATTAGCATAAGTGGAAAATGCACCGGCCCAGATAGCAGGAGATCCAGGTTCGAGTCCTGGCTGAGACAGTTATATTTTTTATTCTGTTCCCTTTCACTAAAAATTTTTAAAATTTACGTGGGATTATATACCACAAAAAAATAATATTTATAAAATTACATTTGTCCTTTTCTTGTTGCTAATCAGCCAAAATGCATTAGGAAACAATCTCTCAGAGTAGAGAAGAATTCGTAAAAATATACTGAAGACAAAGCTAATTCAGTTCCAGAGGTAGTTTTGATAGAAATTAAACATTCACTTCATTCATTACTGACTTTGACTTAATTTGTTTATGGTAAAAATGGCTCTTTTCGTCAAGTAATGCCTGCCTCTCTCATTCTCTACTTATATATGCTCAATTTAACTATTATACATATATAGTATATAAGAATAGGTGGGAGAAAAGAGTGTAGTGAATACACAAAAATAAAAAAATACAATAAGTAAAAGTTTGAGATTTCTTGGCCTTCGTCAGTGAGGAGTCGTCGAGTCTGGCGAAAAGTCTCACTAAATATGGTATATATTCATAAAATTATATATTAGCATTTTATTTGGTGGAGATCACATCAATTAATCCCTTTGTAGAGCGATCATATGGTCTAGGGCACATATTTTCTATATGGTCCTGACTCCAGTTTCTACTAGTTTGAATCATGAAGCGGCGTATTCAAAATGGTTTCTCAACGGGTTCTACCGTAATCTGGTGTTCAAGAAATTTTGTGCCCTTTATTTTATCATGTAAAAGTATAATTTATATTACTCATTTTATTTGCAAATAGAGAATCTAGTTTGAAATTTACTGACATCTTTATCTATGCAGTATGACATATGACAGTTACCAAATTTCAGTTTGCACACTACACATTTTTCACTTAAATTTATTTTGGACCTTACATTACAAAATTGGTTTCACAGGGAGAAAACACTCCTATAAAAATCGGAAACCTACTCTTTCTAAAACGAGATATTCATATTCATCTTTTTTGAAAAATGGGAAATCTGTTTAGACTGAATAGCTCTTAATGTTAGACTTTTCCTTTTACATTATGTTTGAATAACATTATAGTTGATATTTCAAATTGTATGTATTAATTTACATTTATTATCTTCAAATCTGCGGTGTCTAAAAAGGTAAAAAGAAGAAAAAAATGGTCCGTTTTGCTCAGTCTTCTAGCCATTTTCTATGAAACAACAAAATATACTTTTAAATGAAGTAAATAAATACTATTCTTAATAATATCTTGAACATTAACCTTTTCCCTTGAACTGAGCAGATTTTATTGAAAATTTTTAACAGATCCTCACCACTCCAACATTAGAGAAGCTAATAATAATGTTCGTTCATAATGTGTGAATATATATATATATATATATATATGTGTGTGTGGGGGGGGGGTGTATTAAAATTTAAGTCGAAGCGTTGGCAATAATAAAATAAATACCTGTAATTTTGGAGTATTTAATTTTACTGATCCTGACCCCTGACCGAAACCTGACTAATTCCTCCAGCTTATTTAAATACATTTTTAATGAATCATGGGAAATCTGCTAATATAACGCAGCTCTTGCATTGACTGATTTTTTAGCTACTATTTGTATTGCTTTGAGCAACAGGAGTTTTGTTTGGTTAATAAACAGTTTATAGCCGACAGTAGATATAATGTTTACTTTGCGTTGTCCCCTCCTCAGCCCTCAGACTAAACCATCAATACCGTAGAATCTTGCAGTATAACTTCGGTATTCACACGGCGCAGCTTCTTCAAACATTAGGAATCCAGTCAAAGAAGAAATTTATAAAGTATATATAAATATTTTTNATTTAATATTAGTAATAATTAATATTACCCTGATTGGAATATTTCCAACATCTCGAGATATGCCACAAGTTTCTAAAATATCTTTTATAAACTCCAATAAACTCTTCATAATATTCCTCTTCAATAATGTTGATACGACATAATCTGAAATAATAATTGCAATTATAAAAAATGAAAATTAACTTCATTAGTTTCGGTTTTAAAAGCTACAGCATGGGCTTCAATGGGGTCTTGTGAAACCATCCATATTCATCCCATCTAAAAGGCAAAGGCCATAGTCAATGAAAGAAAGAAAATTAGTTCCCCCAAAAATACTATAGTTGAATTTAAATGTAGTTATTTTTTTATACAAAATAAAAATAATTCAATTTTTTATTTATTTATCCACTAAGGAAAAACAGGTAATAGGTAAGCCTGCAAATAGAAAAATGGCATTATATTTTAGTAGTTAATAAATGTGAAAGATTCTTATAAATTTGCTATTTATTTATACCAAGATCCTTTAATAATAAAGTTAGTATAATTCACACTTGAATCTCACAGATTGAATTACCATTAAAAATCCTCCATAAATTATTAGCAGCTTGCTATCCTAAAGCGAAAATAATCAAACTTTTTACAATGTTAGTTATTCACTGCAACTTCAAATTGTTCATAGTACTCAAAAAAGGTCATGGTTCTGCTTTATTATTTTAAATTTTTTAATAAAGTGAGGTAAATTTTGTTTCTAAATTCATCAATTTGGTATTATCAATATTGGTAATAGAAAACCCCTTTGGTGATCACCTAACACTGATTTAAGTCATATTCATAAATGCACTGAAGCAAGTATATATGTGTAAACAAATACATAGTTACTTGTGTAACTTAAATGATAAAATAAATAATACATAACTTGAAAGCCAGAAAGAGAGAAGTAGGAGTATGTAGATGGCAAAAAGTGCTCTCATCCAACTTTCTTTGGAAAACACATCTGTGTTTAGTGTGCTAGAATCTGCAGAAGGGTATCCAAGCAGTTAAGTATATAAATCTACATTTAGTTATTTAATTATATGTTTTATTTTATTGAAAAAAATATTAAATATTCTGAAAATTTGACTGAAAGTACTCTATATATTCAAAAACATTTTACAAATAATTAACGATATTTGTTAAACTTTTGTTTTATTTTATTGAAAAAAAATGTATAGCTCTTAGTCATTTTCAGACATACAAAACACAATTGTTTTTAGTAAAAGCAAATATAAGGAGATCAAAGTTATATCTAGCATCATAATATTCATATATACCCTAACTCCTTTCATTTTCAATCAGTTTACCTGTCTTCTTTTCTCTGATAAACTCATCTCCAATGGGGACTCAACTACAAATTTGTTTGTCAAACGTTTAGGTGAAATTATTATCCATAAACATATTAAATTTCATTAATTGTGACAATTCTTCCTGTATTTATTTATCATGTTATATTTTAATCTTTCTCTTTCTATTTTTTTAAATATTATGTAAATGAATTAAATATCATCCATTTTTGTGTACTCTTACACAACAAGTATCTTACAAGTATCTTGTTTTATACTTAAAAATATTTTCCTTTCGGTGTTTGTTTTTAGTCTTGACTGTGACTTGCACCGTAAGCCGATGTAACGATGTTAGCAATAAATTAAATAATACCCAATAAAAATTTTAGCAAAATTATTTTAATCCATGGGCTACAGAACTTATTGAACCGACCACTCACGAAGAAAAGCGCATAGTTGGACAGCCCTTCTAATTCACACCCTCTTCCATCACCTGATTCCCTCTGATCACACACAAGCTATCTTTAATCCACGATTGTGTCGAACTTTCAATCTTCACATTACCTATCACCATTGGGGTAATGTACTATCACCCCAAGCGAACCCATAACTTTTCATTTTGGCCAATTCTTAGGCACAGTAGGCTCCAAAATCTTAGACGATGGCGACTACACTGCGAGGCATCTACATTAGTTCGCTAGGACAACTAACTACCCTGTGTCGAGTCCTGAACACTTCCATATTCTACGAGCTCTCTACAAATACCCCCTACCTATTGGCCTATAGACCGGAACCGTCTACATAGATTTATTTGTCTACAAAATTCTATATACACTCAAGTCCTTTACCACCATCCACAATGACCTTTCTTCTGACCGCGTTCTCATACTCCTCATCTTGTTACTACAAGTCATCGCAACACTGACTCCTACGTCACTGGTTACGGTCAAGTTGATTGGGATAGGTTCAAATCCCTCCTTGAAGGCGCTATAGACCTCAGAGTTTCTTTAAAATCCCCGCAGGATCTTAACGATGCTGTACAATCCTTCACCTCTGCTATACAACCTATAACTATATAACCTTCCTGCAACAATCCTCTACCGATTCGTCAAACGACAAACCTCTTCACATCCACATACTGTAAGCCCTTGCAATTAGAAACTTAATTAATTTGTGCAGATCCTGTATGAAAAAAACAACTACATAAAACGATGAAATTCTCTATTTTAATTGTAGTCTCATGATATATTTATTTATTTATTTAACTGATCACGTATCCGAATGGGTGTATTAGTGTGTGTGAATATATATNATTTTTACATTAATACCAGAAAGAGAGAAAACCTGAAAAGACCTTTCTTCTATTCCATCCAGCACTATTTCAGCCTGTGAAGTTCTTTTCCAGTCCTCCCAGGAACTCTTCCAGTCCTCTGGTTTCACTCTTTTAATCAGAAGAATTTTTCATGTAATGCTACTATTCTTTAAAAAAGATATCTCATTTATAAAGAAAGAAAGAACTAATTTTTAAATTAAATTAAGAATTTTGTGTGCTAATGAATTGTCCCCCATTGCAGTAAGCTCTAAAATAATATTTCAATATTAACAGTAAGAAAATTTAAGTTGATAATGTAAAACAAACAAGAAGAAAGTAACCGACATAGACTATAATGATTAATAAACTACTAATATGGTGGCTGTTCTTAATTATATCCTCACATCTGCCTCACTGCAATCTTTGTCAATATATATATATATATATATATATATACATCTTTTTCTAATCTATTAATTCAAACATTCCCAACAAACGCATATTTTAATTTTAACAGAGTAATATCTGAAAAATTTTTTGTCCAAGAGAAGATTTTTCATTCCGAAAGAATTAATTAAGAAAAGAAAATAAACATCTGAGAACTAGTTCTGAAATTTCTCTCAAGTTTAATTTAGAAATTCTCTCTGCTTCTCATAATAAAAACCCTTTAATCTCCAAGCTCTTGGAATGTTTCAGTTTTAAATCTCAAACAATTTTATAAATTCTAATACATCTAACACTTCAAATGGAGAGTTTTTTTGACCGTAGATTTATTAGACGATTTTTGTTCGGTCAAAGTAGATCCAAAAACATATAATTTTTTTTAAATTATCTGTCTGGTATTTGTATTTTTTTTTTTTTTTTTTGGATCTACCTTGACCGAACTCCAACAAAAATCATCCAATAATCTACTACTACAAATTCTACATGTAACTTTGATTATTTAAAAGTCATATATTCATTCATTAATTGTGTTACACTTTGGTCTATTTGATTCGTATGGGAAAGCTATACATAAATTACGTACTCTCATAAGAAATAATTTTATACAAAGTCGTGCCTTTACGGAATAATAATAAATATAAGTAGGTAACTGTGAGTTCAAGATGGAAACGGCTTAGTCCAGGAAATCTGATTAGCAGTATTATTTACTGATTTTTATATGGATATATAGAACTGTAGAGTGACAATAGTGGTTAAAATAGGGTGACCAATTTTTGATAGCATGATAAACTCGTTGATTGCCCAAAACTGAGAAAAGAGGAATTGGGGTTCTCATGAGGAACATATTGAAATATTTATATTTTTTTATGCGTTGGCTTCTAATTAAAAATAATAATAACACTTGATATAGAAAAAATAGAATTTAGCGACGGTAGTTACCTTCTTAAATAAGATTGATTAGTAAGGAATTTAATTTAAAAAATATCGTGAGCAGAAACTGTGTAATGACCAAGGAGCTTTTTTAAAATTTGTATACAAATCGGAGAGATATATGAGTGTGCAGGTGGAGGATGGTGGGGAGGGGGAGTAACTATCTTAGTTACATTCATAAATATCTTTCTTAATGAGCGTTTTCGTAAAAATTTTATAGATATATACTTTACAAAATTATATTATGCATTACATTATCTTCTAAGATTGTTTCGTAAATCAAATAAGAAAGAAGATAACAATATTATAAATATCGTTTTTATTCAAATTCCCTTCTCCCTTATCGGATTTCAACCAAAATTGAATTCATTCAATTATTTTCAATAAAAGGTCTAGATATCAATTTTGTTTTCATATTCTAAAAATAAGAGGGTGCACCCAATACTCAAAGTCTCATTCTCAAATAAATTCTTTTATATCCTTTTATATATATATATATAATGTTATTGTATATAAGTGCTCTTAAATTACATTTGACATATATTTGTTTTGCACATTTTCTTCGTAACGCTTATAATAATAAAGATATTATTAAATAAATATTAATATTAATAATTTTTGTGTTCCTCTAAAGCCCCTTCCCGATTTCAGGTATTAACGAAATCATGCAACTAACAACAACCTAACAAAAAAATAATATATATCTTGTACTTTATTTTAAATATTTCCAAAAAATAAATTAAAGAAATATTTTGAAAGTACTCAATTATTATAATGTGCGCTTTTATTAGAAAAGTATTTAAAATCGTACTTGATCTAATGAATATCTAATATCATGTCATTTGAATTATTTTATTAGATGATACACTTTTTTTGTGTCATTTGTTTCACTTTTCGGGCAATATGGGCACAAATATACAAACATTTTTTTATAATTACAAATATTGTAAATACTAAAAGAGTTATTGTTATAATTTATTTAGAAACTGGACCCAGATCTGTTTATTTGTAAGAGACATATTCTCTATTCTCTACATGAGATGGAATCATTGTTCATTTACAATTATTCATCAACTATCACACAGAAGAATTTGTTAACTTTAGATAGCCCCTGCAGGGCGCGCTATAATTAAATAGAAATATAAGAATTGACAAATATACAAAGTTGAAGAATACAAAGAAATATTTAATAATTTACGAACACTAATGTTTAATTGAAACCATAAATATTTCAATGATTATTTTAAGTTCTGTCTAAACTTATATTATAAATTATATATTGTTTAAAGTACTTATGTCATAATTAGACATATGTGTCTTTAGCCTAGTACCTGTAAAAACAATAAAAGTAAAACTTATTTTTCAAAATGGAATTTATAATGTGAATTTTATAATAATAGTGAGAATTAGAAGTTTTCCATATAAAATGACACATGCAGTAATAAGTATCTGTTTCGAACATTGCGATTTGCTTTAGGACATTAGTTTGTAGTTGGTCTTTACAATTAAACTGAAACGTGCTTTTAAGTGATATACATTTTTTTTTTCTTTTCTCTAAACGTTTAATAGAAAATATATAATTATAAATGTAAGACAGATAAAATGAATGATAATGAATGAGGGGAATGGTGATCTAGACACTTTAACAAAAGAGAGAGTAGAAAGTGTACTCACAGCTCGGGGTCCGCGGACGATGTGAGGGGCTAGGAAGGCGTGATGACAGTTGTTCCAGGCATCGGGGGGTGGGAGGGGGATGAGGG
>KZ807847.1:111503-125955 GCA_000696205.2 Oncopeltus fasciatus
GGGATGAGGGGGCGGCAGTGAGAGGGGGTTGGGTGGGGGGGTTGAATGTGATAATAATCGTGGTGAGGGTGGTGGTGAGGTGGTGGTGGTGGGTGGGAGGACAATCTGCGCGCACTCTGGCGGCCGCTCCTCTGAATTAGAGCCAGAGCACAGCCCTGCCTCCCACCGAGCAAGCAACACGTTGCAAATCACTGTCTCCCAGTGCTGCCGCAATCGATCACCAGACCGCCCCCCCCCCCACTCCCAAACTCACCCTCTCACTCATCCTTTTCTTTTTTATGTCACTTCACTTATCCTCCCCTTCTCCCTCTCCTACCCCGTCTCCCTCATTCCCCTTATTCCGTGCCTCCTCTCAGACTTCTATCACTATACTTTTCTTTTTCACCCCATTCTTTTTGCTAGTCCTCTTAATCCCACTGTCTCTCTTGCTCAGATTCACAATGCCCACTGCCCTACTTTACATCATTACATACCGTAACTGTCACAGACGACTCTTCCTCATTAATTTCCTTAACATTTTAACAGATGTCTTGTAACATACCCTGATTTTTGAAAATCTAGATAGAATACCGATCCTACTTAGAAAAAGCTAGAAATATACATATAAAAAACGTTTCTCTGGAGTCCTTAACTTTTAAAATAATAATTGAAACTCAGTATTTAACTTTTTTTTTTTCGTTTGACGAGTGGAGTCTCAAATAAAAAATCGTCAATATAATTGTTATTTTTAAAGATATTGAAACATAATATTATTTAGAACATAATAATAGTAAAATGTAATTTTTTACTACTTCTCTCTAGTAAAATTTCTTCTTTCACATTTCATTTAAAAAAAATTATTTTAAGAAAAATATTTTTGAATGAATTTTCTCAACCCAAAACACATAGGGTAGTTTCTATATTCAAAAAGTGATCCCCCATCAATATATTACGCCTACTACCTAATATCCGAACCTACATTATTAAATATTTTTCTTATGCGTTTTTTGCGAAATATTATAGAATATAAATGATACAAAATTACATTTTACATTTGTTGTCTTTACGCTTTCTCAAATAGTTCAGCTCTTATCGTGGATCATTCCATGGTTTGGAAAAATAAGCTTAAATACTGAGTTTGGTGTTTGTTTTTTTTTGTTTTTTTATTTTTTAAATTGAGAACGCTAAAGCTCTGAAAGTTATATATATATACATTACTTTGAACGGGATATATTTTTACTTTTATTAAGTAAGATAAATGAAGAATTAAAGAAATGTTTTTTAAATAAGCGTTTTGGTACCAATGTGAAAAAAACAATTTCCTTATGAAACCTGCAAATAAAATACGTGGTATTTAATTATAAATTGCTTACTTATACTATTCTTTAAACTATGTTCTGATATAATATGTAAAATAAAAAGATTATTAAATAAGACAACCAATATATTTATTTTTTTTTAATTATTGAAAAAGCTACTGCTAAAGAAAACACACTCTATTTTGTGATAAACTATGCATTTGGTATCACTTTTCCACATTAGTCTTATGTATTTTACTGGTAGAGAATTTTTGTTGGAGTTCGGTCAAGGTTGGTCCATAAAGTACAATTTTAAAAANTTGTCGGTGTGGCTTGTTCAAGGCTTGGGAGCAAGGGATATGTACTATATATATATATATATGCCGAGGTTTCAGCTTACATTATAAGCCATCTTCAGTCATGAATATTTGATCCCAGTGGAAAGATGTCCCTACTCAACTTCATGATAGTCCTGAAGATGGCTGACAATGTAAGCTGAAACGACGGTGAATAATAAAAAATACAGTTTTTTTTAAATTGTATTTTTTGGATCAATCTTGGCCGAACCTCAACAAAAATTTTCTACCAATAATCTCTAGGTCAAAAACTCTCCATTTTAATTTTATGTTTTTTTTTAATTTCCATAGAACATTGGTGAGGTCTTTTAAGTATAAAGCTCACACCATATACTTTATTTTTATTCAATCTCCTATGGTACTTAAGAGCGCCAATATCTCTTCTAATTCATGATGGGTATGTCTAAAGATGAGTCTTCTGGGTTCAAAAGCTTAAATAACACTGGATTGCAAATAAAAGTGGAGATGGTCTCACAATTATTTTTTGTTTTTCAATTCTTCAAATGTTTTTGACTGTAGAACTTGTTTCTTATGCGAAAAGCTTACAAGAAATTCATAGAATTCATTATATTCCGTTTCTGATTTCCCCTTGAATCATAATAATAAACTAAAACTTAAAAGTTTGTTCAAAATCGGGGAAGAACAAAGAGATGGATTTCAGGATATTTGATACATTTGCCTGTTGGAAACCACTCCCCTATAAAATGAATGTAAAACGAAAGAGTGTATTAGAGGCCATGGAGTACAAAGTATAAAATCCTTTCTTATTCTCTCTTGATCAAATAATATACAGTGATGAACTATTTTAATGACTGAACGTGGGTAGATGTATTAAAAGTGTGGAAATGTGCAAGTAGGCAAGAAATTTAAATGCCAAGATAGGCCGAGAAGAAATATAGGGTTAGGCACAGAATGCGTTAGGAAACTAATGAGAATGGTTGGAAGACTAACCAACTTTTTTTTTCGCTTCCCTTTCAACCACTTAGGGTCATGCAGGGAAGGGGCTATCTACAGGTTACCCCATTCTAAACACCCACGGCTCAGGACAAGCTTTTATTTATAAATAAAAGATTGACCTGGACGGATTCGAACCCGCAGCGTCAGGATTGCGAGACCCGAACGGATCCCATGAGCTACCCCGGTGCCCACTACAACTTTGCTACATTCAAAGACCTTCTGGTTGGAAGTTCACAATTCCCCGACCAGGACAGCGCCAAATAACAAGTTACCAAAGAGGCATATAACAAGTCTGATGAATGTACAAGAATATCGAGGAGTTAATGCAGACACCAATTTTCTTAGCATTGAACAAGATAATCGACCAAGAGATATGAAGGAGATGACTGAAGAAGAACGAAAAGGTTCGAAATTGAAAGACCCCGGACATACAGATAAAATTTGCTGAAGATTGTGAAGAAGAACAAATGTCGCGGAAAATATTTACTCAGTGTGGGAAAGCAGCAAGTCTTCTCTTGGGCGTCAAGTAAGAAATATTTGGTCTACGTTTCTTGAAGAAAAATATGAATAATGCATATATGTATGGAATAGATCCATAGAAGTAACAGGAAGACCGTTACGCATACCGAGAGAAGGAAAAGGTCATCATCGGCGGAAGAAGAGGTAACATGAGAGGACAGAACTGCCTAGGAGGGACAAGTACCAATAGAAGTAACCTTTCAAGCCTTGGTTAACCTGTTGCCAAGCTAGAGACACAAACCTTTTTTTTTTTTCATAGTATTAGCCTCCCATTCAACCACTTTGGGTCATGGAGGAAGGGGCTACCTACAGGTTGCCACCCCATTCTAAAAATCCACGACTCAGGACAAGCTTTTATTTTTAAATAAATGATTGCCCGGGGCGGATTTGAACCCGCAGCGTCAGGATTGCGATACCCGAACAAAACCCCTGAGCTACCCTGGCGCCCCTTCTCACAAACTTAAAAGGTATTCCAATGCTGTGGAAAGAAACACTTCTTGTGCCTACTTTAAGAAGAAAATCCGAGGTATCAGAAAAGCTGATAGGACTCCACCTGAGCTCTTAAGATGTGGAAGAGGCGAATTAATTGAAGCCTCTTAAGTAGTGATTTTGACCATCTGGAATGAAGAGAGCAATTCTGAGCAACTGGAGCTCATCTACAATATGCACAAAATATAAAAAATTGTATAGATTAAAATTTGAAAATTAGAGAGGTATATCCCTCCTTACGTCAGTTTATAAGGTCAAAAAAACGTTATTTCCCACCATATCATCTCCTTTGACGAAGAAACTCTGTCTCAAAACTTCAATGTGCCTGAGAAAGAAGAACATTGGACCAGGTTTCAGTCGTCGCACCATCCTGGATGGAGGATGAGAGTACAGGTTCAATATATTCCACCAGTTTATTGATTTTAAAGCCACCAATGATAGCAGACAAGGAGGAGCTGTATAATGCTTTGAGACCCTTTGCATAGAGAAGAAATTAATTAGTCTGACCGACCTTACAATGAAAAATACCCGCTGCTCCATTCAAATAACTGGAGAAAATTCAAGAAGGAAATAAGTTTCCATAGACGAAGGAAAAAGTCTGTTAAAGACTGGAATTCTGATATAGATATGTGGACATATCATTCTGGACAGTAGAAGAGGCATTTTTGACCCTCTTTGAATCTGCTAGAAGTCCATTAATGAGAAGTCATTGTATTTTACAACAGATAAATAAAAAACGATTGTTCATAAGCTAGATGATCTGGAATATACATGCCTAATTAGAAGCCCTTCTGCTACTAAACTTTTAATTGTTTCGAAGGGTGGGGAACCAATAATTTTACATATTTTTAGCTGAATACTAATTCTGCGGCAGCAAGGTAACGTGCTGTAACGTTGAATCACTCACAAGACATTGCCAAGAAAATGATCTGGTGGTGCATTACTTAAAGTGATCATGCATTCTTTCCGCGAGGTCTTAGACTGACATGAAACAAATTTTGAAGAAAATGTTATTGTCGGTGTGGCTTGTTCAAGGCTTGGGAGCAAGGGATATGTACGAGGAAGGCGCTTAATTTTACATGGAAAAAAAATATAAAGTACGTTTTATAACTATATTATTCCTTTCATAATATAATAATGAAGATATTTTACTTCTTCTAAACCTCTTCCCTTATCTCTCTTCATTCACTTCTGCCTAAAATAAATCCAATTAATGGTTGCAAAATCAAGCCTATATACAAAATATGATTACTGCATGTTTAAATTATTGCCAAATTTTTAAGTAACTTTTTCTCGTATGATTTTTCGTAAAAATGATGTAAGACCTACCTGTTAGAATACCTCATTTTATATTTATTTATTTACGTCCATACTTTTTTTCGTAGCTAAGACTTCGTCCTGGCCAGTACATACAAGCGAGGTAAAGCGGAATTTCAATACATTAGAGAATGTATCGGTGAAGTGAATGAGAGAAGCCAGAATGACCTAGAAGACAAATCGTCTCCTGACTAACAGACAAACCAACAATCGTTTCAAGAACGAACTTTAACATCTACTATTACATTAGAAACAGCCTACATTCACATATGACATATGCACACACTTACTTGAAATTAATGACGTCAGACTATTCGCTTTTTCTGAGGTCTCTCTAGAGATTGAAGACCTATAAATGCTTTCACTTAGTCTAAGATTTCTCGATTTTTTTTCAATTTTCTAGTGCTTCAGGAAATGTTTTTGTACATCCTTCTGTACTGCAAATTGCTATTACAGCGGTTGTGAGTGGTTTTTTTTGTTTTATATATACAGGGCTGAAGGAAAAGTGGTGCTAAATCCGTTAAGGGCGTGGAGTACCCATGATTTCTGACTTATTTCACTATGGTACATCCTATCCTAAACTTAACCCTTTTCGAGATATTTGACTTTTAATTTTTTATTGAAAATTGCCGATTTTTAGGCTACTAAATTTAATTTTGTTTATTTTTCGTGTTTTATTATTATTATTATTATTGCATTTTACATGTGTAATAAGATGCTTTAAGACGCCAATCATTAAAATAGTGCAGAAGTTAATTGAATAGGCCTTAGTAGACAAGTGAAATTTAAGAAATGAAATAAAATATTAAAAAAAATATAAAAAAGAAAAAATATTATGGCAGTTGTTTGGCAGATGTGTTTTAAAATATCTACGTTTGATCAGCTATCTAACGAGGTATAATAATATAGGGTTTTTATTACATTTCGTGGGGAAGAAAGTAGATGGGGCGCTACAAGTAGCAGTTCTAACAGTCCCGCTCAAGTTAAGACGCACCATGCGAGCAAGAAAAATGACGATTTATGTAGGTGCAAATGGGGGAAAAAAAAAAAAAAAACTCGGTTAGGGCGCTTGGAATACAACAAGGCGTATTGTTTTGGTTGTCAGTCTGCTTTTGTGCTTCGTTCATAGTAGATGTGATATCGTTTTGCTCTTTTTTCTCGACTTGGCTGTGATTCTGGACTATATATAATAAGTATATAAATACTTTTTATGACGACCACTGTTTATCTTGTAGTGATAGAAAGTGTGTTATGCAAATCCCTGTGACTTATCAATAGTTCTTCAGAGAGTATAAATAACTGTGATTCTGTTCACTTCTGGAGAGCAGGGACAGTGTGGGACTCGCCGGGATTCGCTGACTGGAGTTCTGTGATTTAGTGAGGCGATAGGGACTGGCCATTGTCCGACAGTCAGCCGGCCTTTATCGTACTCACTACACATTTCATACACAGACCTGGGGGGGGGGGGGGGGCTTTAATTTTGTTTGGAAACCAATTCTCCAGTTAGTCATTTATTCACATGTTCTGTCTGCCAAATATTTACCAATGCTTCCTTTTTCTCAGCCTCTAACCTATTTTTGAGGACAAATATAGAATTACAATATACTTTATTTTCCAGTAATAATTTATAGTCAATAAGACAAAAATGTATTAAAAATTTACCCAAATGTTAGTTCGGCTATTTTCTGTAAATAGTAAAGCATGAAGACTGCATTAAGAAAATATGTGTTATGAGGATTGGATTGTCAGGAATTCGGTCTTGTTAGTTAAAGAATTGAAAACTAATTTGTAATCAAAAAAGTTTTTGTTTTAGCCAACATTTTGGCCTAAATTTCAGGCCTTTATCAGGGCTGAATTTACAAAAAAAAACATACAAAAATTATATGTCTATATTTCATAATTCAACAAATGAATAAATATATTATATAATAAAACAGTGTGTCAACTATATCAAATGCATGAAAACTGAATACTGAACATACATAAGAGAAAAAACTAACGAAACAGATATAATAAATTTCTTATTGTGTGTGATTTATAACTAACATAAGAGAAAAATAGGTCTGTTGATTGTTCTGGTTGAAATTGTTCAAGTAGAAAAATATTTGAACTTATTTCAGTGAAAAAAGGTATTCATAATATGGTGAAAGTAACATACAGGTATCTATCTATCTATCTATATATATATATATATATATATCAATAGATTNCAATTATTTAAGTTTACATACAAATATGTTATTAATATAAAAATAAATAATTGTTAAAAAATAACAAATATCTTTTAACTTGTACACAGAAAGTATCAACCAAACTTAAGTTTTAAACAATATATAACACTAAATAAGAATACTGTTATTTACAAAAATTATGCCAAAATGATTCTACTATTTTCATTTTTATTTTTTGTTTTTAATAATATGAAAATTATGGATTTCTTTTAATAATAAGAAAATTACAATATACAACTTAGATATTCTGTTGTCATATTAGAAAGGGGAAGGCTCTTAACGAGAAATTTGTAATTTGCAATTTAATTTTAATTCAACTTAAGATAAAAATAAAATCCTTAAAAGGTACAACTCACATCCATAAAATTTTCACAAATTTATTTCAATACATTAATCCATATTTATTTGATGTTCATAACTTTAAAATATAATTTTTTATTTTTATTTAATATTAAATTTATTCATAATGCAGGAATCCATCACTAAACAAATCATGAGACTGATACAGATTACATTGAAGGGGAAAAATAAAATTTTTTTAGGTGAAATCTATCTTCAGATTAAAAACAAATACATTTTGATTAGACCATGGAAGAAAAATGGAAGAATAAGTGAGGCAATTGACTCCTACAAATTAAGTTATCTGAGCTGCTTTAAATTTTTTTTTAAAAATAAGTCTAAGCATTATCTAAATCAAAATTGTATTCTAAAAAGAATAAATTTGTCTATTTTAGGGAAAAAAAAAACAAACAAACCAAAAACAAGAGAAATAGCCTAATATATATAGTCTGAATGAAGTATGGATACAGGTTTCCATGTTTCAGCTGGTATTTGTTAATCATAGATGCTATTAATTGGGCTTGTTAATAGGATCAGTCTAGTCATCTGGGGTTGAATCTAAGAACAATATTATTTCATAGTGGGCTAATAAACCACTTGAATCTGATAGTTGTCAGCTTCTTCATCCACACATGAATGCAGTCATTATGAGATGGTGGAACTATGTTAAGCCAATATGCTATCACAATAGGGAGGGAGAGAGGATAACCTACGTTAAGTTAAAAAATAAAACCTTTCTTAGGTCATAAAAGACTTCATTTTAGGATAAAATTTTAACATTAGAAAGAAAAAAGTTAAGGAAACAGTTGACAGACCTACATTTTAAGTTTCTTCATTTATCAAAAAACAGTAAAAAATACAGAATTATAAGCATATATTTTAATAATTAGAGAAACAAATTACTTACCGTTTCTTCTTCCGGGTTGGACCGTGTCAAATTGTTGTTATTTGCCACGGTCCAACCCGGAAGAAGAAACGGTAAATACATCTGACGACCATCGAAGCCTACGGAAACAAATTACTTTTCTTTCATGTGTTCATAATACAGAAACTAAGAACATACATATTTAAGAACAATATGTCAGCTGTACCTCAGGATTTGAGAAATTGCATACAGTAGAATTGAAAACTTCAGTATATTTTCATAAGCAATATTTGAGACATAACTATAATATTATAGTTATGTCACTATAATATAATTATTAAAACTGTAATATAATATTATACCTTTATTTAATGTTTCTTCCAAGTCCCTTGGACCAATTTTTAAAAAATATAATGATTAAGTTGAACATTAATTTTTATAAATGATTACATTCTGTTTAATACTGTTTCATGATATAGTTCCACAGCAATATAATTCCAATTTCTAAGTGAAAATGATGAATTTACATAAAAATAACATGTTTTAAGCTAGCGAAAGTGTTTAGCAGGGTTCTGCTAGGAGTCTTAGTTTTAAAAAATGTAAATGTTATGTTGATGTTATTAGTCATAATTAATAAAGATATTCAGTAGCAATACCCTGTATTTCTTATTAACTTTACATTCCATTCTCACTATATTTGACATCGTGATAAATTTTGAACTTAAGTTTTCTGCTCCTTATCAATTAATTACCTTGACAATGCTCATGTTATACCGACAAAAAAATTGCTTAGTTTTTTTTCAAATTTAAAATCCTTAGCAAATATCAAGGATTACCATCCATTATTATTTATCTAAAGAATAATAAAATTGAAAGGAACCATTGACAAGAGCTTAGTAATTGTAAGAGAAACATGATCACTTCTCAATATATTTTTTTAAGTAATGGTCTAGTTTACATACCTAAACCATATATATATATATATATATATATATATAAGTTATATTTCCATGAACCTCAGACCAACTAATACCTCTTTCCCTACATTCCCTTTCAGAAATACCTACATTCCCTTTCAGAAATTCACAAATAGAAAAAAAACCAGATCAGTCATGATGTAGACACTGTTGAGCAGAAGTATCATCATGACTCTCTCCCCCCACCACCCTACTTGGTATGTTACTCTCAGAATATTATGAATATATTTTTTTTTCTTATATGTGTTTCTAATATTTTTCTACTAGAACAATTTCATCCAATAACAACCAACAGACCTATTGGCCAAATATTTACCCTGTACAACATTATATTGTTTGAACAACCTCTACATAATCAACAATGGCATCCCCAGTCAGAAAATTGCAATAAAGAGAACCTGCTCGGAATGTTCTAGGTTATTAACCGAAAATTTACGACACTTTTATAGCAAACTATGGAAGACACGGCTACTAGACACGGAATCTTCAAAAAACTATATTAGCTCACCTTAAATTTAAAAAAAAACTGGATAGCTGACTATGACAGACCAATTAATGTTGAAAAATATAAAAATTTTATAGAGCCCACAATTAGAAAGGTCACTCACATAAAAGCCATTTGACAAAAATAAAGTACAAAAAATATACAATATAACCTACCCTATGAAGCAGAAACTTGTAACATAGCCTAGAAATTTTAAAACCCAATACCATATGCTGTAAACCTTTTATTAAAAGAGTTAGAGATAATTTTGAAGGAATTTTCAGTGCTTTATCTAGCTTAATTCAGATAACACAGAAATAATTTGTAACTCAATTTCTGTTTTTTAGCTGTTTTCTATATAATTAGGCATGCTGGTTTCAAAACTGTTTTTAGTTTTCTTCTATCAGGTCATGTTTAGTTTCTATGTGGGTGGGGCGCATGCTGGTCTAGACCTGTCTGTTTAGTTACGTTTGTTATACTGTGGTGAAACGTTGTACGTCAGTAAACAGTATTAAGTATTTCGTTACGGAAGTGTACAGGACTACGTAGTTTGTTTGAACTGAATTGTTTCCTTATGGCTACCTCTGCTCCTACACGTCGAAAGTGCGAAAACAGCCCCGATTCGTTTTGTTATATATGTGGCAGTTTTACCATTACCAGTCAAAGGGCAAACATCAGTACATTTGTAAGACAAGAATATATGGCCTATTTTAAAGTGAAAATTTGTGATTAAGATGGGCACCCCATAAAGTGTGAAAACAGTGTGTTGAGGGTTTACGGATGTGGACCAAGGGAACAGGTGCTAAGCTTCCATTTGGTATACCTATGATTTAGCGCGAGCCCAAAGATCATTAAAGTGATTGTTACTTTTGTATAGTGAAAACATCGGGATATAAGAAGAAAAACAAATGTAAAATAGAGTATCCTAGTTTACCGTCAGCTATACGCCCAGTATCGCATTCAGCCGAAGTCCCCGTGCCATTTTTCAATAAATTTCCCTCTTTGGAAGATGGGGAATGCGGATATGGTGCAGATGAAAGCGACTCCAACGATGAAGATTTCGACATTGATGGCTCCGTGCGTAAGGGATTCGAACAACAAGAGCTAAATGATTTGGTACGAGATTTGGGACTATTCAAAAAAGCTTCAGAGCTCTTAGCATCAGGACTCAAGGAGAAAAACCCGCTTGAAAAGGGAGCCAAAGTATCCTATTTTCGAACACGAGAAAAGGCATTTCTGCAATACTCTCAACGTGATGGTGGATTTGTGTTTTGCCATAAATTAAGTGGTTTAATGGAAGATTTGGGAATTTCAAACTATTACGCAACAGACTGGCGCCTGTTTACAGATAGCTCAAAGCGCAGCTTTTAGTGTGTTATTCTCCACAATGGAAATTTACTTGGTTCAGTTCCAATTGGGATTCAATTTGTTTGCGTGAAGAATATGACACCATTAAGAAGGTCACTGATCTGTTGCAATATCACATGCACTCGTGCATCAGCCACTTGTCGACAGAAAAAACATTATATTTCCACCTCTGCATATAAAATTGGGTCTCATGAAGCAATTCGTTAAAGCTTTGCAAACTGAAGGAGACTGTTTCAAGTATCTCGTGTCGAAATTTCCTAGCCTGTCATTTAAAAAGGTAAAGGCCGGTGTTTTTGATGGTTCACAGATTCGACAGCTTCTTGCAGACGAACATTTCGCGGTAACAATGTCAGAAATTGAAAAGAATGCTTGGTTGGCATTCAATAACATCGTTAAAGACTTTCTTGAAAATATACATATAATGAAATTGAAAGACCCCGGACATACAGATAAAATATGTTGAAGATCAAATTGTGAAGAAGAACAAATCAAAACCAACACTTGATCATTCCAAGAACTTAGTGGATACACACTACATTGTGTCCAAAAATGCATTACTACTTTAGAAGAAACATTTTCAAAACGATTGTTTGCAAAAGTTATTACTCTATAAGAGAATATAAATGCATGACAGTCAAGAATTTGAAATTCTTTAACTGAAAACCTCCTAAATACACAAGGATTTGAACCATACTATACCAAACCGATTCATCTTAACTCCTTAAGATCTTTAAAACAGTCCATACTTAACATTAATTGAAATTATTTTTCGAAGCCTTCATAATAGATAAACTTATAGAACAATATCAGATTTTTTTTTTTTTTAAATAAAAAACTAAATTTTAATAAAAACAAAAACAAATAGGGCTTTAAAATAAATATGAACAAATGAACATCACAACCAGGAAGACATGAACTACTAAGTGTCATGTAAGCAAAAGTACAGAAACAAGTTGGATCTCAAAATGAACAAAGATTATGTGCAGACACGGAGAAAGGATTACAAGTCTAGGGGACGGAAAGCAGATGCCCATTGTGTTTTATTTGACGTTGTTGTCTTACATCTTCACAACCTGATTGACTTGCTAGAACAGGACGGACAAAAAGAAAAACTATTTTGACACGGACGAACTCAGTCATAGCCTTCAAGTACTACAAGGAAGCAAAAATCACAGGGACCCCATAGTTTTAAAATCTCGCAAAGAGTATTTAGCGAGTACGAAATAGGTAAGTTCAAAAGGAGAGTTTGTTGACCGTAGATATTATTCTAAGATGATTTTAGTTGGGGTTTGGTCGACAACCGAACCCCAACTAAAATCATCTTAGAAATAGGTAAGTGTGTTGTACATAACTTGTACAATACATACATGCATTGGTGAAATAGGAACAACTTCAGCAATTTGTAGATTAGGTATAAAGCACCCATCAATTTTTAATATAATAAAAAGAAGAGAAAATTTGTCAATGGATTATAACTAGCATGGATTATCAAACAGAAGGCTGTAAATAAGAAATCCCTCCCCCCTCAAGGAAGGAAAGATAAGATTGAAAGCAATGATAAGTTTCACAATCTTTTTGAAATGATTTAGACTACCTTAGATAAAGTCAGTAATTGTTTAATCCATAAGTTTTTGTACACCCAACTCTAAAACAGTTAACATATTTTTTATTAATTTTCAATTATCTATTAAAAGCATACCTATTTTTACAGCTGATCAAGTTAAATATTTAGGAAACATTTAATTTGAAAATTATCTGAAAAAACATTCAAAAAATCACTATATATTATGGAGACTTTAAGCAACACATCATGGGAAGCAGATCGCTCATTGATGTTATTGCTCAACTGTAGCTTGATCTAAGCTAAATTAAATCATGGATATGTTGTTTATGGTTATGCCATTTCAAGAACTCTACAGATGTAACCATGCGGGTATCAGAATCACCACTGGTGCATTTCGCTCCAGTCCTGCTGTTAGAATTTGTGCTGAAGCATGAAAAATTCCACTGTTTTGAATATCATATTTAAAGAAAAAAACCCTCTTGAATGGGAAGCTAAATTAAAAATTCTCTTTCTGTAATACGATTACATATTTAATGGACAAAATATTAAAGTTAATTACATTATTATAATTACAAAATTATTTCAGACCAGGTTCACCCTGGACATTTGGATTCTCCCAAAATATGCCTAACACTAAATAAATTTGTGTTTTTAAAAATACATCCTGAAGTTTTCATTAAAGAACTAAATAAAATCCTGAACTCAGATACAGGTAAAGTCAAACTGTTAAAGGCTCAGCAATTTTTGACAAACCATTCATTTCATTATTTCGGAATATAGAGCATACAATGTGGGAGTTATTAAACATTTCACACTTTTTATATCAAACCCTTATGGATAATAATTAAAAAACTCTGACAGAAGTCTAGATTATTTGAGAAAAATAAATTTATATTGCTAAATTTGATTCTCTAAATGATATAATGAAATAGACCCAGTTTCAATAGGTGGGCTGGAATGGCAGGGTGAGTGGTGTGGTAGGGGGTGCCTTTGTGTGGGTGGTGTAGGTAAAGTGACGATCAGCAGCCGGTCGCCTCTTTCCTCTTCTAAGCCAGCTCAGACTCTGATGGTCTGGATAGGAGGCACACTCATGCAGACCCTCCTACGAGCCCTACTCTAGGAAATTAAAATTTGAACTGCATTATTAGCAGCAGCTATTCGAAATGACAAAGTAATATTATTCATTTTAATTAAAATGAATAATATTACTCAATTATCTCAAATTTTAGATCCAATATTAGCAAAATAAGACAGGGAAAAGAATAAAAATAGATTTAAAAATCAGGCAAAACCACTAAGAATGCAGTAAAAAAATTTAGCCAGTACTTATTTATTAATATTAACAAATCTATATACATATATATGCACTTTATTTATTTTTTTAACTGCTATTGAGGCTATAAATCTTCAAAAGGAAAATAAATTGCTCATTTTTCACATTGATTATGAATAGTTTCAGCCCATCACTATCCACTTATATCCACACTTAGGTCAGATTATCTAGTCAAAACACATCTTCCTCGTGATCAGCAGGCATAGAAAGAGGGTCTTTAAAATGAAAACTGACTATTTTATTTTACATGCTTACACACACAATAAATATGAAAGATTTAATGGAAGGGAAAAAAATATTAAATGAAAATAATTTATATTTATAATTTGCTCATTTAACTACAGAAATATATGGTTCAATATATTCCACCAGTTTA
>KZ807847.1:140487-155739 GCA_000696205.2 Oncopeltus fasciatus
TAAAGTAAGGTATTTACAGCTTAACTTCTTTTTTTTTTTTTTTTTTTTTTAAATTCCCCCTTGCTGCAACCGGAAAAGCAGTTTGACTAAGATCTAGCCATTGCTTAAGGGTATTCAGATTTCTCCAGTAAACCCACTTTTTATGAAAGGTGACATCTTCCAGTAAAATCTCATACTAGAAGGGTTTTACAATAAGTTTTCACAAATTTTTAACTTCTTAGAGGTTTGTGTAATAATCCAAAATTTTAAGACTCACATGCAATTTATTATAACTTAAAGCAAGCTACTAACTAATACAAAATTATTTAAAGCAAACCTAAATAGACTTTGGTATTCTGAAAAAAAAAATACTAATCCAAAACTTGGGAAAATGATTGGATAAAAATGTATTAAAAAACAAAAATCAATAATGTTTAATGATAACAAAATATTAAGTTTGAATTTAAACATGCAATATCACAATTCAAATATAAAATATATGTCACTATATTTATTAAACTCTTTAAACTTCTGTATCTTAATACAGAAAATAATGAAATTATATTTTTTAGCAGAGTAAATAAACAACAGATTACAAGATTATATTCAATGAAAGTACACAATTCATAACACGACTATTTACTTATACACTTGCCTATAGTAACTAGGAAGAATATACTCATTTATAATATGTTCAATAACAAATATATGTGATTGGAATACAATGGTTTTCTAGGGTTTTTAGTTTTTAATGGTTTTGGAAACAATATATTAAATTAGTGTTTGACAGATGTAAATTAGCAGCAATAATATCTAAAAATTACATAAATATAGAAAAAATAGACAATGAATTAAATTGAAATTTTTGATTATAGGTTGGTAATAAATTTATTTTAAGGGGTGTTAGGATTAGGGAGCTTTTCTTTTGATACAATTAATATAATAGTTCATTATAAATGTAAATTTAAAAAATATTTTTAAGATTATTTACATTCACAACTTTAAATCAACTGAACAGTGTGATAAAATAATAATTTTTTTTTTTTTTAATTCATGGACAAGGATATATTGCTTTAATTTTTTTTCCAACCTACCTAAGCAGTCCTTAATAAAATATGGATTTTTTTATACATTAATTTGTCTCATTCAGACAAATAATAAAAAAGAAGAAAAAAAAAAAGTGACCATATATCTCAATATCTGTGCCATCAATACCACAACTCCTGCTGTGGTAAATTAGTTTACAGGTGATAAAGGCTAGAGAGTGCTTGTGATCCCTATTTATAACATGTTTACAAACCGGACACTGCACCATTGTTTATTTAAAAAGCTCACATAAACAGCTGACTTGATAAGAGGTAGATTGGGCATGTTTATTAGGCAGAGGAGAGAGCTTTGGGGAAGATATAATACTCAGCAGAAACACTTGTATGAACAGGTAAGTTGCAATGTCTGATAAGCCCGCTCGTTCTGCTACGCACCTCATACTCCCGGGGTGGATTGAAGAGCTGCAAGACGTCTTACACAAAATTCAAAGACTTCTGAAGAACACTTGAAAATTAATTCAACTCTGTGCCAAAAAACAACTATTTAATATGGAGCTGAAGTGCACTGGTTGCCGTCTCAGGCCAGAATGCAGAGTTTAGCTATAGCTAAGAGGATGTTAAAAACTATTGACTATTGGGTTATAACTAGGCATTCAAAATAACAAACTAAAACTCATTAAAAGTTACAAAATCAACACATGGTGGAACAGTCATACTACCAGGTATGCAAGTTTAAAATGTCGTTTTAATTCCAATAGAATGCGCTCTTAGCCTATTGAAGGATATGCTTATCTCTAAACGCTATTTTGTTTGTTAGTCATTTGTTTACAAAAGTCAGTTGTTTTTAAGTCGTTTACGTGGACGTATCATACCTTTCTTTGGTGTTAAAAATGTCTAATTTTAAGCCAAATAAAGAGCATTTGCGGCATGTCATGATTTTCTTATTTAATCAAAAGAAAAAGGCATCTGAATGTCATCGAATTTTTGTTGAGACTTATGGCGATCTTGCTCCAACCCTCAAGACATGTGAACGTTGGTTTCAACGTTTCAAACGTGGTGATTTTGATGTTACTGATCAAAAACGAGAAAATCGGAGTAGTCTACTACGAGCTTCTCAAGCCCGGCGAAACAGTCGATACCGAGCGCTACCGACAACAAATGATCAATTTGAGTCACGCATTGATCGAAAAACGCCCAGAATGGGCTCACAGGCACGCCAAAGTCATTCTTCAGCATGATAACGCTCCTGCACATTCAGCCAGATTGACTAAGGAAACGATTTCTTCGCTTGGTTGGGAACTCCTACCCCACCCGCCGTATTCACCTGACCTGGCGCCTTCTGATTATCACCTCTTCTCATTGATGGGACACTCATTGGCGGAGCAACACTTCAACAATTTCGAAAACGTACGAAAATGGCTTGATGAAAGGATTTCAAATAAAGATGAAGCATTCTTTTGGAATGGTATCCATATATTGCCCGAGAGATGGACAAAATGTGTAGAAAGCGAGGGCCAGTACTTTGAATAAAATATATTATACTTTTTTTTAAATTACTGTGTATATATTTTAAGAAATAAACGACATTTTAAACTTGCATACCTGGTATACCACTTCCTTTAAAAAAAGTTTCTATTATGAATGTATGCATGCCCATATACGTACACAAAAATATATGATATACCAGTAAATCAGTATTTCAGTTTTCAAAAAATTTGAAAGTACAATTTGCAACATAAAATGAATTGTAATATAATGTTGCAATATTATGTGTAATATTTTGTTGTACAAGACAAAAACCATATTAATCAAATAGAAAAATAAATGGATTCCTTCTGAGTCAGAACAATTTCTCCAGTCTTGAGCAATTACTATGATATTAAATGAAGCTAAACTTTCCTGAAAACTTTAGAAATCAAGATCAATTTATAGGAGATGTAGGAAGCCTAATAAGTAAATAAAAAATGACTGAAATAATACAAACCATGTTGGTTTACCCGTTGAATAGTCATAGGTTTTGCAAGCAACTTCCTTTATTTTCAAAGTCACTGCTCTTTTTGAAACATGTTCTGAAGGATGCTCTTTGTCAACTACAAGAAGGAATTCTTTAATCATGGCTGACAAAGGTAAATGGCTTCCATGAATGAATTTGACTAGAGATGAGAAAACTGAAAGGTAAAAAAAAACCAGAATAATAACTTATTTAAAGTTTCACTTGTACATAAATAGGCACACATAAAGTATATTTATTCCTTAGGATGGCTGTCAAAGAACTCATCGGACCTTAATTTCAATTTACAAAAAATTATCAATTTTATTTCCCTCAAAGAAAATGGGCCTTGGGAACAAGTAGTAATCTGATGGGGCGAGATCTGGACAATATGATGAATGAGGCAGAAGTTCAAGCCTATGAAGTTCTCTCAAATTTTCTTTGGCTCAATGATAAATGAGTATCTGAATTATCTTCTTGGAATAAAACTACTTTTCTATTAATAACTCTCAGACAAATTCGTGCAAAATCTTTCCAGTTGTTTGCAACAGAGTTTAAAATTCATAGAGCATCTATCAGAAATAAATTGATGATGAATATCACCTTTCAAATTCCTATACATGCTAAATAATAGCCTGGATTTTTTTTTTTTTTTTTAAATTCCCCCTTGCTGCAACCGGAAAAGCAGTTTGACTAAGATCTAGCCATTGCTTAAGGGTATTCAGATTTCTCCAGTAAACCCACTTTTTATGAAAGGTGACATCTTCCAGTAAAATCTCATACTAGAAGGGTTTTACAATAAGTTTTCACAAATTTTTAACTTCTTAGATGATTGCTGAGGAGTAAGTTCATGAGGGGCTAGTCAACTGCCCTATATATAAAAAAAAAATTAAGAAATTTTCATTTGTTAAAATTCTTTCACTGAAGAAAGTTAATTTCTGATATTTATCTTTGCTTTGAACAATCCAGATAATTGATTCAAACAGTCTTACAACAAAACAGAAAAATGAATAATATTATATCTCACCACTTTGAGGAAAGACTTTCTTTGTTTGGGGAATGGTAACAGGGCTATCTTCAACAACAGGGCCAACTACATCAATTGAACCTGAATCTTCTGCCCAAACTGCTCTGTAAGCCATAAGCCCTTCATAAAGGCTCCCTGTAAGATAAAATAATTTTATTTGGAGATCATTAGAGATGACAATCCATACAAACAAGAAAATTCCTTAGTATTCATCAACATTTCATTAAAAAAAATCTATCTTCATTATTCATATTTTTTTAAGAAATAATAAACAAAATCTCTATTTCTCTATCCCTATTGGAGACTTCAATAAGAGAAAACAAATACAGCATTTATCATTGCAGTTATGTGAGCACTTATACTGCTTGACATAATGCAAGGTCTGTCAGAGTCTAAGGAAATACAAATACTTTGAGATTTTTAACCAATTTCTTACAAAATGCATGCCTAGAAAGTAAGTTCCGTTTCAATTTATCTCTGCTGCAGCGCTGCCATCGCAGTTCCGCACATGTGTGGTAGACGCTCTGTATCAAGGAAAAGAAGAAGAAGAGATGAAACACAGAAACAATAACTGTTCAAAGAAGTTATATGGTGAAAACTAGTAATACATTCCATGTGGTTATAAAGAAAAAAAATTTTTTTTTTCTGGATTTTAAAATTGAATTCTCAATCCTTAAAGTAATATTCTGCCTTAATAGTTTTTTTTTTTTTGTTTTTTTTAATAAAATAGATTTAAGGAACATACAGGTTTGAAAATTATATTTTAATTGGAGAGTTTTTTTACCGTAGATATTATTATTACATGTTTTTTTGTTAGAGTTCAGTCAAGGTAGATCCAAAAAAATACAAATTTAAAAAATGCGTATTTTTTAAATTATCTGCCCATGACAGTGGGAACTTGGTGACACAACGTCCCCTTTTAAGATGACAAAAGGGAGATCATGATAGCCCTGAAGATGGCTTACAATGTAAGCCGAAACATTGGCAGATAATTTTAAAAAATTTGTTTGTTTTTTTTTTTTGTTTTTTTTTTTATCTACCTTGTCCGAACCCAAACAAAAAATACCCAATAATTATATTTAAATAGTTTGTCTAATGAAGTATTTATTGGATGTACTTGGATTACTTGGGAGTACAGTATTGAGGGTCTTTAAAAAATTGTGCAACATGGTAAGACAAAACATGTAGAGGAATATTGTGTTGATAACACAAAATATTTAACAAATTTAGACAAAATACTATGTTCCCTTCAAGAAATGTACCAACCATACTTATGATCATTTGACCTTAATTTTACTGCAATTCAAACCAATAAAGACCAGATTCAATGATTATCCAATATTAAAAAATTATTAAATTAAATTAATTAATCATTAATTATTAATGAAAAGGGAAAGTTTCAAAATTATTTTAAATTTTCTTGTAAATCTACTGGAACCTAGAATTGGTGTGTTAACAAAAATCGACCTTTTCATTTTGAATAGCAGAATGACCATCATTCAAATAAATAGCAGAAAATTATTCATATTAAGCTTATCCAATAAAACCTGACTGCTACAACAATCTTGAGAAAGCTAAACCACCAAATATTAGCAGATGATTGAAATCCAAAAAATACACATAAACATGGTTATTTTTAAAACAGATTTTATATTTTTCCTTGAAGGGAGTTTTCTAAGTGATAACTCTAATCTTAGAACAATTTTCTTTATTTATTGCAGATGATTACTTCAAGATTTCTTACACTTCAGAATGAGGTTGTTAGACACCCAATCTGGGAGAAAAGCTTTTAAGAAGATCATAAATCTTGAAAGTGATAAGAAAACCGATTCATCAATTTAGAGAAAACCCATTTCAATATTGTAACATTCAAGTATGTGTTCAATGTATGTATTTTACCTATGTTATACAGTAGGCATGAAAGGTTCAATTGATCAAATAAATAGATAATTGGAAAAATTGTTTGAATTAATTGAAAAAAATTATAATCATATGAGGAAATATCAAGGATTTAGCATGGATAAGGAAGAATTTCCATTATTTCCTACAATACCTCTAGCACTTTCTTCTGAAAAAAATTTAAAGAAAAAAGTGAAACTGAAATAGTCATTTTACTTTATTTTGTCACCTAAATCTCTATATCTAAAGTGATTCATGCTTTTAAAAAATATGAGAGATTGATATCATAAATGAAGATATTATATAATTAATAATACGGATTTTGTTAATAAATGCTAAATTTTTAAACTCAAAACTTTTGAATATTTTTAGGTAATGAAACTCAAAAAAAGGGTCTTTTACTACTTAAAAGTAAATATTAAGCCTGCTACATCAAAAAAATGTTTGTTACCCACACTTGACCGTGCAACTCCTACTGGTCAGAATTTGTTTAACAATGAAAACTTAGGCTACCCTTTTGGATTCTAACCTACATGAAAAATGTATCTGTCTTAACACATATGCCATGCACACAAAAACTTTACCATATTTTAGCTTCTCCAATATAGGATCGGTGAAGAACTATTAAAATCTTTCATCTTTACAATTACAATATTTTATCTAGTAACAGTTACAAGAGCTATATCTCCTAACATGAAATCTGCTAAAACTTTCTTCAAACTGTACATTTTTTATTGTACACTTACAGCTCAAATTGTAAAACATCTTCAAATTTAAGAAATATTACAGCCAGTAATTATACTTAAAATTGACAAGCAAATATACAAATGAATAAATGAAAGAGTAATAGAATAAGGAGAAACTAAATATAAAAAATCCTATCTACTAAGAAGGCGATACAAACCTGAACTAACTTCTGTTATTCCATTGCTAATCCAAACACAACCTAATAGCCTGGGTTTCAACCTTTCAGTCTTAGCTTTCATTTCTTCATCAAATTCCTGTTTTAACAGAGTCATTCTTATCTTTTGATCCTCAGGTTCCTAGAAAAATGAAAAAGTATAGCAAATTAATCCACAATAATTAATTTTTTTAAATATTTGAATAATACAATTTAACATGCATTTTCCTAATATTATTAATTATACTAATTCTATAAAGTTAAATAAAATTATCAGAATTTTTATTTGACTATAATCTATTAGAGATACAACACAGACTATTAGAACAAAAAATATAGATAGTTGAAAGGCCTCTATCTTGAAAAAAACAAACAAACAAGGACATAAAGATCATCAAAACAGAAAATTTCCTAAAAATGTTTTGTATTTGCTCCTATAATATAAAAAATCTATGAGAGAATCAGAAAAAATCTGAGGAATTTCATGTACAGCCCACAGAATTTTTCTTATTTATTTTTCTAAGATTCTCTGTGCGCACTGCGGCTACTAAGGCCCTTGTTCGAGTCACCAAAAAAATCAAATCAATAGAAAGAAAACTAGAAAAAATAAATTCATATATGCTTAACACATGCCTATCTCCCTCACGAAATTCATTACTCCGGCTGTATTAACTTTGTTATTTCCCAAAGAATATTTCAATTCTCGGGAAACAGAGTGTTTAGTTCTGGTCATGGAATATGTCAGGAATATGACACCACAAGTAGCACATATAGGAGGAAAACCACACTCAAACAAATATCCATGTGTTAACTTTGTATGGCCAATTCGAATGTGGGCCTACTGGCGGTATTCCACCTCTTCACGTCTGTCAACCACTTGACTGGATTCTGCTTTATTTTGAGCAATGCTGGGGGTATTCCATCCAAAACCTCTTCCTCGTTCGTTCTCCTCCCGCATAAGGGGCAAAGATAGCTCACGATGTTTCAGAGGAATGGACAAAATGTCAGGCAGGTCATGAGCCTCATTTGCTGCCTTGTCAGCCTCCACATTTCCTGGAATACCAGAATGGCCTGGCACCCATACAAATGTACGCATTTGCCCAGTTGATGCGGAGCTCTGAGATACGAATGAACCCTCAAACACGAATAACCGGGTGGTCCGATAATATTTTAGCCCCTTCAATGAACTCTGTGAATCGGTACATATCACCACATTTCTCCAGGGAGCTGAAATAAAAAATTAGCTGAGCTATATGCTATTAGCTATAAAACTAATAGCATATAGCTCAGCTGAATAAATGCCACTTAATGCTGGCAATTTATATTTATGGGTTCCTTATCCATCAAAAATGTGCAGGCCACTGACAATTTATTTTTAGAGTCATCAGTAAAATTTGTACAGTCATTAGGAACACTGCTGAGGATACTAAGATGGTTAGTAGACGCTTCCGAGGGGGCTCATGTCCTTCCTAAACCTCTTGCTGATTATAATTTTTGGCTGGGGAACAGTCCATGGAGGTCCACTATCGGGTTGAGGAAGAATATTTCCGGGACATTCTGTAGTGTGACTTACAATATTTTATTATTTTCATCTTGACGGCACAGTGATCTTTAAGCTCTCTTATGTGGGGAAGCAAGTGAGTCTCTTGTCCAATATAAATCCTAGGAAGCGAACTTCTTCATAGAAAGCAAGTTCCACTCCCTTCTATCATGATGGGTTGCGGGCTCGGGGTGTTGCGTCTTCTGGAGAACAAAATGCACTTTGTTTTGTCATGAGCTATTTGAAGGTGTTTTCAAACACCACTTGAGCGCCCCCTGGAAGCTGTCTATGAATGAAATATAGAGATTCCGAGCAGCAGCTTATGACAAAGTCATCCACAAATAAGTACCCATTGACATACTTCGTTAAGCATTCTGTAATTCCATTAATACAAACGGCGAAAATAGTTGGGCTAAGGGCACAGCCCTGAGGAACTCCATTTAATAAAATTCTGGAATCAGAGAGCACAGCACCAACAGCAACCCGGATGTATTTCTCTCTTATAAAACCCTGTACTGCACAGGGAAAGTTTCCAATAAAACCCCAGTCCTTTAAGAATTTAAGTATATAATGCCTCCAGCAAATATCAAACGCCTTCCTGATGTCGAAAAAAAAAGTATCCATGTACCGCTTATTTGTTAATGCATTCAAAATTTTGGCTTTAACCCTCGCCAGTTGGTCAATAGTTGAGCGTCTTTGTCGGGAGCCGCACTGTATATCCGTCAGAAAATTAGACTTTTCAAGGACCTAAGACAAACGACAATTTATCATCTGCTCATAGACCTTCGAAAGACAGCTAGTAAGAGATATAGGTCTGTAGCTGCTGGTAAACATCTTGTCTCTGCCATTCTAATTGATCGGAATCACCGTCACTTCAGACCAAACAGAGGGGAAAGATACATTTTCAAATAAATGGTTAAACAGTCAGAGGAGATGTAGCTTAGAGTGATTTGACAAGTTTTTTCTAGCAAACTATAAGTTAAAAAATCTCCTGATTTTCCAGGTGAGGTGTCCTTTTGTTCCTTTAGTGTTTCCTCAAGCTCCCACCTAGTGAAAGGTACATTATAATATATAGAGTCATTTGGTGGGAATGAAATCTCTTCGAGCTCAGCCATGCGCTATACTCATACAAACTCAGGAGTATAAGGGCTTGCCTGAGGAGCAAATTGATCAAGAATAGCTCTGGCAACCAACTCTGGATCATTGGAAAGTTTTCCATCAATCAAAATATAAGGTTCAGCGTGGATAAGAAAGATAAAGATGTAATTTTTGCCCATATATCACAGACAGGGGTAGATGAGGTAATAGTGGATATGTACTCCCTCCAATATTCTCTTTCCCTATTTATCAAGACCCGTCTAGATAAGGCTGTCAGGTTGGAAGGATTACTTGGTTAACATTGGAACTTTTTAAAGGCTCTATGCTTGAGCCACACAGTCATCTTGATTAAACCAAAAGGGCCCCTTGGGTGACTTTGGTTTTCCTAGGCATCTTGGGATGGTAATTTCTGCCGCCTTAATCATTGATTGGGTAATATTTGCAATATTAGCCTCCGGATTGAGGAGTTCATCATATTCCGAAAATACCGTCTCCCGGTATTTGGTTTAACATCTCTGAGGTTAAGCCACTCGGAACTATAATCGCCACCCCACCCATCACTTTCAGATGAATGGGACCATCCACTCTGTAGGTCGAGGAATTTTTAAACTCGAAGCTATCTTCAGGTCTCATGTGGGTTTCCTGGATGGCAAAGCATAGAGGCTTGAATTAAGCATTCAATAATTCCAGCTCAGGGGAATGGGCTCTTAAGCCATTACAGTTCCATTGAACTATGGCCATAATGGGTAAAAGAAAAATACAAAGACCCGAGTATAGATGGAAATGCAACTCCAAGCATATATCTAAGGGAGACCCGCTCATTTATCATAAGAATTATGACCGACTTTAACAAACAATAATATAGAGGATTTTCATAGTTAAACCCATAACAATAAACAGCAATAAATATCCTAGAAAAACAAAAATAATAGAGTTTATAAATATATAAAAATCTATAAATAATATAACATATTATTCCTCTAAAATAAATACCTTAATTCTAAAGAGAATGAAATTTTTAGGTAACTCAATTGTTGGTTGACTAGGATTATATATTGCACTGTTAATAAATTGAAAAAATATAAAAAATAAAAATAAATATACAAAAAACAAACAAACAACAACATAATAATTATATTTAGTTGGAAATTCATTAGAATCGTTCCGTTTTAATCTTTTGGATTTAGCCTTTTTAGCTATCATAGCATCAACTTCTTTTGAAAGCTGAGGATTCTTTGATGGGGAAACAGTGGTTTCTGATCATGTGCGAATTCTTGAAACATCAGTTCTCAGAATTTTCGAGGAAGCATTAGAGGTTTGAGGATTTGGAGTGCTTTGATTAGAGGGTACAGGAGGAGAATCGGACTTGGTAGGAGAGGAGTTACCAGTGGCAGATTGTTGGGAGGGGCAGTTAGAGGGAAGTGATGGGTCAGTGGAGGAGGTGGAGAGAGTAAGAAAGGTTGCATGGGTAGAGGTTGGAAGGGTAGGGTGGGGTGGGAGGGTTAGCGCCTCGGAAGGCAGAAAGTGGTCGAAAGTTTATAATGTTGGTCAATGAGAGAAATAATATGTTGTCTTAGTCCTGTGAGGTGGCTTTGTAAATGAAGCAGTGACAAATTCATTACGAATCATATTTCTTGATACATCTTCAGCAATTTCACCGATTTCAGTCTGAACACATGCATTACTGTAGTTTTTATTCCCACCGTAACTGAACTGTTCGACACCACAGGTTGGACTTTATTATATTCCATGTATTTTCTAAAAGCAACAATGGGGTAATCGTTCATTGACTCTTATTTTGACTATTTCACGCTCTTTAATATAGCTAGGACATCTACTATTGAAAGTATTATGATTACCAGCACAATTGACATATTTTGTCGCTGATTCACACTCAGTATCAGGATGTCTGTTTTTAGCACAACGAGCACATACTGGGGTTTTGTTACAATTAGCGCCTAATGGTTAAACCTAAGGCACTTGAAACACCTAATAGGATTAGGATAGTAGGGGCGAATCTTTTTATTATAGTAGCCGATAGATATATACTGGGGCAGCTGGGGATTATTAAATATGATTTTATTATCGGGCATTTAATTTTATTATCTCTTAGTTCTTCTATTATTTCATTTACATCCAAAAAATAAAAGTATGGAACATAAACGACTCCTATGGACCTGTTTAACTCTGAATGTAGGATATCATTAACAGTCATTTGATTGCACAGATTGTTTACCTTTAATAGTTTTTCTGCCTGTTTCAATGTAGCTGTCTCAATTAACAAACCTTCTAAAATTTTTCTAATATTTTTTATTTCACCTGCTATCCCTGCAATTACTGTCTTAATAAAAAAGGGTGAGACCTTGTCAAAGGTCACATTTTCCTCAGCCCTCTGGATCAAGACAAACCTATTATGATCCACCGATCAAGGGAAAAAATGATAATCCTTCAGGTCCATCCCATGCTGTTTTTCTTCTTTTTTTTTTGAACCAGTGGACCTTTTTCACACAGCAAGGTTTTTTATTCTTTATTTTTATTTATTTATTCTTTATTNTCACGGAAAGTGTGATAAATGCTTGTCAAACAAGTTTGATGCACTTAATAATGATTTGTACACTTTTTTTTACTGTTTAGCACACTAACGATCTGTCAAAATTTAAATTTCTAATAATTAGGATTTTTGTATTTTGCGTATGTGAATATTTGAATATCAACAGAAAATATACAAAATCATGCGATTGTCTGAAATTGATAATTTTTGCTGGAAAAGTATTTACAAATAGTTCTCCTTCGACTACACACATTTTTTTTTTTTTTTTTTTTTTTTTTTTTTTTTTAATAAAAAAAAAAAAAAAAAAAAAATACTGGATTGCTGCTGTTGAGTAACAAAAAATGAATCACTCCAAGAGCCAAACACATCAACTGGTAGTCCCAACATGCTAGCAAAAAATAATATTCATAAAACACCACTGTACATCAAATCACTAATCAGCACATATATAGTCGTTCAGAAGAAACTATTATAAGCACTTCTAAATGGCCTGAAAAATGTATTACTCATTTGAACACGCAACAAAATGGCGACACAAATGAGCGAAAGATCAAAATTTCCACACTAATTACAGTAGTTATATTATAATTACTATCTATTAGAAGAAAAAAACTACAAATTGTTAACTAAACATTACTCAACTAGTGTTTATTTATTTTTATTAAACTTTTATTTATTTATTACATTCTGTTAAATTAAAACATTTTGTAATTTGATCACCACAATGAATTTAAAAAAAATGACATTATCAATAACATGAGGAGAGAAGGTAGCCAATGACACCACTCTCAAAAGTGTTTAATAAATTAAAAAAATAAGGTTGTGCCTGTCCATTATGAGAATGACTTAAGGACTCTTAAAATGATTTTATCTATATTAAATTGATAGAATCCTGAATGCTGGAATTAAGTTTCCAAGCATGCTGGATTATAAAGGTCTTACTGTAATCTGAAAAAAAAATATGACAACTTTTGAGCAATCAATTCATTTGAAGTTCAATAATAATTAAGCTAAGCAAATAATAAAGACCCAAATAATTTAAGAAACTCACGTTATCTTCAACATCTTCATCTGGTTGAACTTCTTCATCACTAAGGTAGCCATGAGGTACAAAAGTGTTGTCTAAAATATAACCATTTTCACCAGTTTGGGCTTCTTCTTCATCCCCACTTCCTTCGCCCTCAGACTCACCTTCTTTATCAATATCTTCTCCTTCTCCTTCATCTTCCCATTCAGAGTCAGAATCAACTTCATAATCAAATATAATCTAGATAAAAATTATTAAATATTAACTATCAAAATGAAATTAAGGCACAAGCTATTAAGGAGTTAAAGAATAAGGACTCCCTCAACCTCTAAAATATAGAGAATTTTCAAAGAAATCTCATAAATTTTCCCTAACCTTAAGCTTGCTAACAAAAACTTAAATCCCATCCCCCTTCCTAATAAAACCAATCTTATCTACAAAATTCCTTGTTCCAACCTAATTGCCATGGTCCATACATAGGGCAAACCAAAAACCTGATTTACGGTAGAATCAGCAATCACAAAAATTAAATTAACAAAAAACAAATAAAAACTGCACTCACTAAACACGTCATTCATGAAGGACACACACTCTTTTCCCAACTTACCTATCAGTCATGAACATTTGACCCAGGTGACAACACAACCCCTTTCGCCTTCATGATAGGTAGGTATGGTGAACTTTCTACATATTTTGTTCTTCTTTTTCCACAGCATTTGATATCACATTACCTTATGTCAATTTTATGTAAAAATAATGTAAATCATAAAGTTTTTTTTTTTTTTTTTTTTTTTTTTTAATGACATTGTATTTAATCATCCCTGAATATGACTTACAAAGTAAACCAAAACAATGGCAGATAAAAAAAACACACTTTTTCTAAAAATTCTATTTTTTGGATCAACCTTGATTGCAACTCCAGCAAATTCTCTACTAAGTTCTGTTTTAGTTTTTTGAGATTTTATATTGCTAACTTTTTAAATTATTTTATTGAATTGACATTTTTTTAAATTAATAATGTGTTGGCAAATATGTGTTAATCACTTTATTTACTTTACCTTTTGACTGATAGCCACATCATGGAACTATTAAATATAATGGTCATTCACTCTGAATTAAAGTTATAGATATCCACTCTGGATATTATTAAAAAGACAATAATTACATTTAAATTTTCTTTCTGACTAAAATAAAAAAATAAAATAAAAGTCGTACAATATTTCATTTAATAAGTAATTTAAGGGGAAGTACCCTCTCTTATCATTAACATTAATATTATTATCAATTTAATGAGAAAACTGTATAAGTTAATGATTATTATAGATAATTATTATGCCCAACAGTCTAACAGGATAATGAGCAAACTCAGCTTCTGGCAGTTTCAATGTTAGTTTTCTTTAAAAAAGGAATTTACTTTCATTAAATAAACAGTATGATTTTATTAATGATTTATTTATTCATCTTATAGATAAAGGTTTTAATATTAATCACTGGCATAATATATATTTTCATTTCTTACATTTTCCTTAAATATATCTCTACCCCATCTATATTCAACACATACATAAAAGTTATCACAACGAGAAAAGTTAACATTCTAGTTTTAAATACAGTTTATAGTTGTATTTAATCCCACATTAATTTTATACAAGAAATGCAAGGGAATAGAATAAAAAAATCTTACTACCTCAGCCAGGGCTCGAACCCGGGTCTCCTGCTTCCCGGGCAATTATGCTAACCATTACACCATAGAGGCTAGCCAGATAATTTCTTCTACTCCCCACACTTTACTCCACATCTAATCCCTCGAGTAAGATGAATATATTGTCTTATGATCAAAGGAGCTATTTATTATTTATCTTATGATTGTCGGCTATTTGTTAGACTCTCGTTTTTTTTTTCTATATTTCTTTTTTAAATAATAATTTCAGTTGTGGTATTTAATCTCACATTAATTTAATACAAGAAATGCAAGGGAATAGAATAAAAAAATCTTACTACCTCAGCCGGTATTTAAAAAAGACTAAAGGAATACCCTTGCATTTTTTGTTAAAGTTCTAGAGATCTGAAACCAGAAAATTAAACTTTACAAATTTTTTATGATGAATATACGTTTATTAGGAACTATATTAAAAATAACTACTTTTAAAAAAATCTATAGTACATATCTCATAGAATAAATCTAATATATATA
>KZ807847.1:164723-217407 GCA_000696205.2 Oncopeltus fasciatus
ACTCCATAAGTCCAAATAGGTCTCAACAGTGTCTTGTAAAGAGTTAGTTTGTTAGTCACAGTTAAAGTTGACTTGAGGTTTAGCAGCTTGTAAAGTTATCCAAATCTCCTTTTTAGTTCCTGTCTTTTGATTTTTGTGTGTGTTCCATGTTAGTCGGGAGTCAAGATGAAAGCCCAGATATCTGACGCAGTCGGAAGTAGGGATGGGAATATCGTTAAAGTAAATTCTGCCAGGCTGTTTCTTCCTTAGTGTGAACGTAACATGACAGCATTTGCTTTCGTTAACCTTAATGCGCCAGAGCTGGCACCATCGCTGTATGTCCATAAGATGTCGTTGGAGATTTCTCCTGGCATTTTATGTACTATGCTTAGAGAAATTGTCAGGACTCGATCTTAGAGAAAATAAACCAAACTTTGAAACTCATAAACATTTATATTCTGATATCAATCTTTTAACTTACATTAGTCTTCGAGACTAAAGATTGAGAGTACCTCATCAGTCACTTTCAATATACTACTTGTAGATTAGTGGCTGATTGCGTGAGTCTACGATACTATAAATAATACTTAAGATGGGTTGTTCAATTAAGCCACAACACAGGACTAAGAAAATAAATATTTATGATTTTTTAAAAGAGAGTTATTTTCTTTAATACCTGAAGACTGAGCCATAAGAAAATCTATCAAAAAATAATCACACTACAGAAATGGTAATTTATTTTTCTCCTTGGAAGAAATTTTGTAGCAAACCCTTAGGAATTCAAACTTATCGGCCTATGTAGATGTAAATGTATAATTTACTGACAAATAAATTAATTTTACTTTTGTTCTGCTAGTTTCTTCTGCTGCTTTTCTTCTTTTTTTCGTTGTTTTTCCTCAAGTCGCTTGGCTTTTTCTTCCTTAAGCTTTGCTCTTGCAGCTTTCTTTTCCTGAAGAAAAAATTATTATAATTTGGCATTTAAAGAAGGTACTATAATTGTTAAGTGTTTTATATTTGAAAAATTTACACAGGTGTAAAGAATAAATGTATTTAGAAATTAAAACAATGCTTTTAAATAATTTAACTTCATAACAAAATGCTTTTAAATAATTTAACTTCATAACAAAAAGCTCACCTTACCTGGAAAAATATTTTATTATATATCACTTCCTTAACAAGCATTTTTGTAAAAAATTTATAAGCATAAATGTTTGTAAATTAGAGTTTATACCTATCATATACCATAAAAATGTTTGCAACTCAAATAAAAAGAAAGAAATTATTATAAATTTTTATCAACCTAATAATTATTTTAAGGGTTTGTACTGAAAAGCTTAAATATTCGGTTTATATGTTTCATAATATTGGGACCCATCCAATACTTGAAGTTACATTCTTAAGTATTTTCCTCAGTTCTTAGAATGCTTTTTTCATAAAAATTTAGAATTTTATAATAATTTAAAGTCTTACAATTTTATAGAGTAAAAATGTTATAACATTATGTTCTATACATTTTATAACCTATAATTTTTTTCTAATCTATTAGTAATGAAGAGGATGATTTTGTAATCTTGTCTTCTTTTAAATCCCCTTTCCTCTGATTTCATCCATTTATTAACTTATCCAAGGGTTTGCAAAAACAAACATTAACACCCTATGGACCATATTTTGAACTTTTCCAATGTAGTATTGGTGAAGATCTGTTTAAATTTTTTATAAGTAGTGTCATAGGAACAAATGAATAGCTAGATTTCCTTAAGGAAAACCTGCTAAAAGTGGAGTTAAAATTCTTCTCTTTTAAACTAAAATTTTTTTTTTGGTAATAGTCCCTTATATCTGTTTTTTTTTCTTCTTTTTTTTAAATTGCAGTGTTATATGACCCTCTTTTGCTTTGATACACTAATGTACTTTTAATATAATTGCAACTGCTATTAAATAATGCATTTAATTCCTTAAGCCTTAGATATTAATAGTGTGAAGAGTAAGATATTGAGGCCAAAACCTAAAGCACATCACCAATGGCAAATTTAGACGTCCTCAAAGAAACAGGGTTATATACAAATATAAGCAGAAATTTCATTTTATTTTTATAGCCTAATTTATTTATATTGATTACTTCAACCACAGTATTCATATTATAATAAATTAAAAGCACAAAAAAAAAAAAATTAATTTAAGATTTACATCATGATAAGAATATACTAGACTATCTTTTTTTTTGTTAGCTTTGAGACCAGAAGGATCTATTGTTCCCTCATGCAGCCATTTATATGAGTTTGAGCAGAACTCAGAGATCTATAACTGATACTCAGCCATAAAATAAACAAATGGCTACTCAAAAAAGCAGATGAGGTTGTTTTCCAGGAGCCCAGAGACATGTTTTCTGACAGTTTAAATAAATTTAAGAGTTTAGGTTAACTATAATAGCGTGATTTTAAAGATTTATAGAAAACACTGCAATTATTATTCTAAGATGATTTTAGTTGGGGTTCGGTCGAGGTAGATCCAAAAAAAAACNTATCTTCTTCTTTCTCTATTTACTGTGAATCAGTTATATTGCAGGTGGGTGATGGAATATAACTGATATATTTCAGTGCCCAGGGCTGGAGGCTCCATATCCTCAGGACAACCGTCCACCGAATATTTATCCACTCAGGTGGAGGAGTGGCCGGGCTATATCCCTCGACACTGAGTACCTGTTGGTCCGCGGGGCTTCTAGAGCCCACCTTTCCGAGAAGTGTGACTTCCACGGAGAGATCCCGGAGACGCACTCCCTAGGGGGGATTATGGGAATTACCTCTGTCATTATTTTGATTCTTCTGAATTATTAGTCAAATAATTATTATTGAGTGCCTGGTTCCATTTACTTTAGGAAATAAAACTGGCTACTAAACTGCAAAACATTTTAAAATAAAGTTTGAGATTAAGTACAAACCAACTCCTACCAACTAATTTGTCTGGTTAACAGAAAGTATATTTGAATTACAATTTTATATTAGGTACTAATTTATGCACTGTTTAAATGAAAATGTTGACCTTTGAAGTTTCAGGAAAAAAATCTAGGCCCTAGAAGAAAATGAACTAATTTAATTTATCTGAAAAATCACAATTATATTCCTCCTCTAAATTTGTTATTTTATATTTCAAGGCATTGGAAATTAAAATAAATAAAAAGTGTCTCTCTTTCATATGCCACACATGAAATAAGTTTAGAAATGGCAGAACAGTATTTTATTTTTTTAAATTTGGTATTTAGGGTCTATCTGTTCGGACGACTACCTATTGTCAAATATGCTTATTCCATCCAGCTACGTCTAAAGAGGTTAAATTAAGAGTTAAAGGATGCTCTATCAACCAAATGATTACACCTATCAACTTAAGAATTATTGTCATTTTGGTTAACACCTTGAGCTTTACATTTTTTGCTCTCTTAGTTTTTGTCAATCTTCAATGTTTCCTGTAAAAAAGTGGGAGGGAACCTAAGCTAAATTAATTGACATGTGCTTGCTGTTTGATTTGATTCTTAACTAACTTACTTCAGAAAAATTGTGAATTTAATTTCTTGAAATTTTAATATTAGTTGAGCATGTCCTTGCTATGTACATTATATAAATAATGTGTAATGTAATCATGTTAAGTGTGTAAATTTAGGTTTAAATCTCAAGTAGCATTAACTTCAAAATGGATCCACCTATCAACCTCAGGGTTCTCCCCTCTTAACTAATGTGTACATTTTTGAATGGAGAGTTTTTACTGTGGAGATTATTAGTAGAAAATTTGTTGGGGTTTGGTCAAGGTTGATTTAAAAAATACAGTTTAAAGAAATGTATTTTTCATTCAAAATGAGAGTTTGTTGACCGTAGATATTATTCTAAGATGATTTTAGTTGGGGTTCGGTCGATGTATTTTTCATTATTTCCCGGCACTTCGGCTATCTTAAGGGCTATCATGAAGGCGATAGGGGGCTTGTCACCTGGATCAAATCTTCATGACTAAGATCAGTCATTAGTCAGATTTGATCAAGGTAACAACACGTCTCTTCTCACCTTGAAGATAGCCCAGAAGATTATTTAAAATGGAAGTCGAAACAGCAAATATAAATACATTTCTTAAAATTATATTTTTTTTTTTTATCAACTTCATCTAAACCCTAATAAATTCTCTGTACATTTTTTGTTCACTATTTTCTACAAAAATCCTTTTTAAGATTTCATAGAAAATATGAGAACTAATTGAGATGATTTTAAACTTGCAATTGTCTAATAATAATATTTTTTTCTTTGAAAATGCATGTTAAATTATATTAGTAAATATTAATTTAGTTGTGGTGTATCATCCCACGTAAATTTTAAACAATTAATGCTGGAACAGATAGATTTTTTATTATTTTCCCTTGCATTAAATAGTTGGCTTACAGAAGAAAGGACGAAAGCATAATTCGACACAGGATTTGTCATGAACACAGAACTTCAAATTCTAAAACTAATCCTGACTTCCTCGCACTGGAATAATATTTTTCTCTCTTAGAAAACGGCATATAAACCCCATTTTTTACAACTGCAATACCAATTATTGTTAATCAAAGCATACAAAAGCTCATTTACTTTCAGTAGTAGAAATGTTTCTGATTGTATTTGAACTTTGAAATAGTAAAATTACATTCTAAATATTTATGTAAATTTTTAAATTATTGCAATAATAAATAATTGTAAATATTTCTTGAAATTTCTTTTATTGACAAGAAAAAATTGAAATATCATTAAAGCAGTAATTTGCCACACCTACCTATCATGAAGATGAGAGAGGACGTCCTGTCCCTAAGTTCACATTTCCATGACTAAACATTATGAATATGTTTTGAGTTATGAAGAAGAAAGGGGAGTGGGGGTAGCAGGTACTAGGCAGGCGGAAGGTGTAAATGGAACTTTGTCACTTATTCCCAATAATACCCTTCCCTTTTTTTCCTTTGTCCTTTTACTGCCCTCTCTTGTAACAGGCCGCTTTCCATTTACACCTTCCGCCTGCCTTGCACCTGCTACTCCCACTCCCCTTTCTTCTTCATAACTCAAAACAAATTCATAATGTTTAGTCATGGAAATGTGAACTTAGGGACAGGACGTCCTCTCTCATCTTCATGATAGGTAGGTGTGGCAAATNCCCGATTCATGAAATATCTGTTAATTTTATTAAAAATTAATTAGTAATATGCTACTGAAGCAAAATGAAAAGCTATATCCTCTGACAAAATGAGATGTCTAGTTTTAATTGTTTCAGATCATTTATGAATACATAGTTTAGGATCATGCTTATGCAGGAAACCTGACTCCTGCAGGGGTTTGTAACCCATGCCAACATTCATCAGCCCTGAAGATGGCTTACAATGTAAGCCGAAACGTTGGCAGATAATCCTTCATTATAAAAAAATACATTTTTTAATTTGTGTTTTTTTTTTTATCTACCTCGACCGAACCCCAACTAAAATCATCTTAGAATAATGTCTACGGTCAACAAACTCTCTTTTTGCAATTATTATTTAAATTCTATAAATCAAATTTTGTCTCTTTGACACAACAATTAAAATTGGTAAACAAAACTTATTTCAAAACTGAATGTTTGATATTACCTGGTATGCAAGTTTAAAATGTCGTTTATTTCTTAAAATATATACACAGTAATTTAAAAAAAGTATAATATATTTTATTCAAAGTACTGGCCCTCGCTTTCTACACATTTTGTCCATCTCTCGGGCAATATATGGATACCATTCCAAAAGAATGCTTCATCTTTATTTGAAATCCATTCATCGAGCCATTTTCGTACGTTTTCGAAATTGTTGAAGTGTTGCTCCGCCAATGAGTGTCCCATCGATGAGAAGAGGTGATAATCAGAAGGCGCCAGGTCAGGTGAATACGGCGGGTGGGGTAGGAGTTCCCAACCAAGCGAAGAAATCGTTTCCTTAGTCAATCTGGCTGAATGTGCAGGAGCGTTATCATGCTGAAGAATGACTTTGGCGTGCCTGTGAGCCCATTCTGGGCGTTTTTCGATCAATGCGTGACTCAAATTGATCATTTGTTGTCGGTAGCGCTCGGTATTGACTGTTTCGCCGGGCTTGAGAAGCTCGTAGTCGATTTGGTCGATTTTCTCGTTTTTGATCAGTAACATCAAAATCACCACGTTTGAAACGTTGAAACCAACGTTCACATGTCTTGACGGTTGGAGCAAGATCGCCATAAGTCTCAACAAAAATTCGATGACATTCAGATGCCTTTTTCTTTTGATTAAATAAGAAAATCATGACATGCCGCAAATGCTCTTTATTTGGCTTAAAATTAGACATTTTCAACACCAAAGATAGGTATGATACGTCCACGTAAACGACTTATAAACAACTGACTTTTGTAAACAAATGACTAACAAACAAAATAGCGTTTAGAGATAAGCAAATCCTTCAATAGGCTAAGAGCGCATTCTATTGGAATTAAAACGACATTTTAAACTTGCATACCTGGTAGTAAGTAACAATCAACATCATTTGTTAATGAAAATTTTAAATCTAATAATTGAAAATTCCTGCTTCTATAGCTCACATAGATAGGATACAAACCTAATACCGTTTGTCCAACTTTACTCATTTGAGAAATTCTATTAGTTTAGCCATAATAATTCTGGCTTCTTGATTCAAATTGATAGTTAATTCCCATTCCTAACTATTTAATTTCTGAATGTAAATTCTAACATATTTCTTTTATCAGTAAATAAACTTGAATTGTATTCGTTGAACTTAACCTAATATACATCCAGTTCATAAAATTTTATAACACACTTGACAATTCAGGTAAACATATACTCCTACTAGAGAGATGTTCAATAATGAACTCTGTTTTTCTCCTAAAATTTAAAAGAGACAAGCAAAAATTTCATTAAGAAAAGCAACTAATTGTGGCTTCTAGACAACTAAAGTAAAATTTAGGATAGTAGTGAATCCTCCTCCTAATTATTCAATTTATGTGTAACCTTTGAAATATTTCTTCAATCAATAAACAAATTTTTATTGAGTCTCGTTAAAACTAAAGTAATATTGTCATTAAAACTTCAGAAAACTTCTGAACATATATATCAGGCAAACCCCCACTCTGTTGAGCTCATTTTGTTAATTTCTTTTTACATTTGAAAGTGACATGGAAAATTTTACAAAGAAAAATCACTACTTTTAATTATTAACTATTTACTTCAGGCTTATAAAAAGATAGTACAAATTTACTTCATCAGTGAACTAGAATATTCTTTTAAAATTAATAAGCAAGAAGTGACATTTTTATTGCATATTTACTATAATTGTTGCTTTTAAAATATTGGCAGAGGCGCGTGCGCACACACACTGAATTTAATGCCATTTTTTCTGTTTGATAAGTAGGATTGGAGAAAACATTTTTTAAAATATGGCATAAAAGAACAACCCGAGTATCTATAGTTCTTTAAAATTTCCTAACAAAATTACTAAAAATAAATAAATAAAACAATCCACTTAACAATCCCCTTCCCTTTAACTTTCTTTTAAATTTAAACTAAAACACTTTAGTTTTAATTTAAATTAATGAACCGTAGACAAACAAATAGAAGAAATGAAGAAAAAATGTACTTACAGATTTAAGACGCTCCTTTTCCTCTCTTTTCTTAAGTGATTCTAATCTTTTGGGTGTGTGTTTCCTTTTTGGAGTTAAAGATGACAACCCTGCTTTCTTATTCTAAAAGACAACAACATTATCAATCAATTTTAAAATATATTTCATTAATTTAGGTAGTCTTAATTAATTTACATATTATCAAGTACTTAGTACATTGAAATAAGTTTAATTTGTATGTTTATCAAATTATCAATTTGAGCAGTAATTCCTTCCTGAAGCCAAGAAAATACAACACAATTTTTTGCAAGAAGAAATAGGAAATGGACATAGACTTTTCATTTTGAAAAATGGAATGAGAGAGCCTTGGGATTAAGATGATAGAAATAGAGTGTCCAAGATTTATTTTGATCATATTAACAGAAACAAAGATGAAAGGGAAAGAACAAAAGCTTCTAGATTATGTGCATATGAAGAGTATTACCCTAGTTCAGTGAGCCAGTCCAGGGATAACTTTCCACATGAAGCGTAAGTACAAAAGCAAAACTACATAATCTGAGAAAATATTTGAAAGAATTTATACGAATAGATCTAGAAGTTCTTTAAATCTTCCATTTGACTGAACTAGCTAAATACTAACTTTTTTTTTCTTCTGTTCTTTAACTCCTTTTTCATACATTCTAACTTTTACTACTTCTTTTTCTAAGAAAAAAGAGTTCATGTTTTAATTTTTATAGAATTTTTAAGAAAGTATAACACCAATTTTATGAAAATATTGCAGAATTTTAACACTTATTCCAAAGACATATAGTTACAAACTATACAGAAAATTCTTAACTTTGAGACAGAAAATGACCAAATGTGCTTAATAGATCAAGTCCAAGCATGTTGAATCTGCTTCTGGACACACTGTCAATGGGGGGAGTCTGTTTTTAGGCAGGTCTCAAGAAGGAAGCAAAGGGCTGACCCAATGAGGAAAAAACTAAGGAATCCGGACCTTAACTCATCGGGCAGAGAAGGCTTGAGTTAATAGGGCTAACTGATAGTTGGGCCTTAATATAGAAAGAATTAAAAATTAAGAGAACCAAATTTGGTTATCTTGGGGTGATACTTATTGTTCAGTGCATAGGTTTGTTTTATTTCCCGATTCATGAAATATCTGTTAATTTTATTAAAAATTAATTAGTAATATGCTACTGAAGCAAAATGAAAAGCTATATCCTCTGACAAAATGAGATGTCTAGTTTTAATTGTTTCAGATCATTTATGAATACATAGTTTAGGATCATGCTTATGCAGGAAACCTGACTCCTGCAGGGGTTTGTAACCCATGCCAACATTCATGGCATGAATGTATTCTTTAATTTTTATGCATTAATTATTGAATTAATGAGTAAAAAAATCTATTAATTTAAAAACATACATAATATATAAAATATATTTTGCCAATGATTATTTCTTCAGATGTTTAGGTATGAGTTAAAGATTTACTTTAACTTAATTGGAATTTTATAATTAAGATTTAATAGACCACCAATTTTCTTCCCCCTCCCCTCCAAGAACATGCTTAGACTCTCCCTTCCTCAGTATCCTCCTGACCTGGGTCCGAGGAATGTGAGGCAAGTGTTGTTTATTGCTAATCTTCTCTGAAGTTCATTAAATATCTAGACGTATTTGCCATACCCTTAACCAAATAGACCCTTTGGACACTTGATATCTTTTGAAACAAAAAATGGATTTATTGTTCACAGATTTCTGAAGTTAGTAAATGTGTACTTTTAGTACTTATTAGTATCAATCTATGTGTCATTTCATGAAATTCACGGAAATAAGTTTTCCGAGATATTTTTTTGGCTACTTTCCTATATTTTCCTTCTTACAGACATGGCTAATCTACCTCCTAGGACTAGTATTTTCCACACTGGCCATCTGAATTTCACAGAAAAAGTACTCAGAATTATTTTTGATAACTGCTCTACTGAGAAATAATTCACATCAGGTAAAGAAGACGATACTGATCATCATGATTCTGATTATGATGCAAGTAATGCAGATTATCAGTCATCTTCAGGGGGAAGATTAAGATGATGATAGTGACAGTGACATTAATGATAGCTATAGGCAGGCAGGAAGAGTTGCTGAACAGAATATTTCTCTAGAAATATCAGAGACTAATTTAGCAGCAGATGGTTTTTAGTGACATTCTGAACCCAATAGTAACTGAATAAGAACTGCATAAACTAATATACAGACTTGTATACTTGGCTTTACAGGCCCTGCTCGTGCTTTGGGAAACAATCCTACATCTGAGCAGCTTTGGGATCTTTTAATAGATAGTTATAGTAGATGAAATTGTTCAATGGACAAATAAAAAACTTTCTCCCTTGTGAGACAAATAAATAAGCCAGAAGATAAACAAAATTGCCCCCAAAAAATAAGAAGAATTTACTCACAAAGTACCGAGATACCGGTACTTAATTTACTCACAAAATACTGAGATTTGATTAAATGAATGGCTAAATTGCACTTCTTTTAGTTGCATCCATTAAAAAATTTCAGGACGACAATTCTGCAATCTGACCATTACAGAACTTTCCGAATTATTATAGAAGCTTCATAAACTCAAAGAAATTATATGAGAGATAAATTTGGGAATCATCGGCATATAAAGTGAGAATATCGTATTACAGATGGGAGGTCATTGATATAAGAGGAAAAAAGGATTGAGAATATGGATAGCCCCAGACTACATAGCACAAAGGCAGAAGGGAAAAGGGAGGTTTGTTGTTTACTTGAATGTGACCCAAAATTAATTATTGGAACCAGTGAAGGGAAAAACTGGAAAAGGTAATTGTTAAGAGTAATCTTGGGAAGTTCTGAAGGAATTCCGAGTGATGAGCAGTTAAGGGTTGAGGATTATTATAACAAGTGTTTAGGACTGCTCATTGAATGGGAAAAGAGGGTGATTAAAGAGATGGAAGGGTGGGTAGAAGACGAATGAGCATTGCAAATTTCAATATAAATATATTGTTAAAAATAACAATAATGATGAATTCAAATAAAATAATAATGAATACAAATGAAATTTGTTTTTAAATAAAAACAATGAAGTAGAAAAAGCTAATAATCAGGAAAGAGTTGCACATAAAATATAAATTGAGGTGAATTTTTTTGTTTTTAAATTTCATTAAATGAGTATAAAAATAATTATCTACTTTAAACCTCTGGTACTAATTAATGACAACAAGCATTGGTGTGGAACCAGAGACAAAGGCATGTTGTCAACTCTAAACATCCATACTCACTGGTATATTCATGATGATGATTGACCACACAGACTTTATTTTGTCAGATATCCTCTTCTTTCTAAACAGCCAGTGTAGTCTGTAATCGATGGCACTTAAGTAGACTGGATGAGATTAATGGTCTTCCCAGAATAGGTGATGAGAAGTGTCCCTTTTCACTTTCTGGTGCCACACTAGCTCATTCCTTCTTGACTTGTATACCTGGTGATATACTGATGATAATAGGGGGTCAACTGATGACAATAGGCATGGACTTAGGTATTCAACTGTGTTCAGTACTCAAGAAGTCTAGGTGCTTAGGTCTCAGCCCAAGGCAAAGGATGTCCCCTTTGACTGTCACCACTCCTGCGGGGCTCTTACCCATATGGACTGGTACCCACGGATTACAACTGATTTGGAACGAAAGAACTGCTTAGCACCATCTTGGCTGATATCCAGTTCAGTTATCCTAGATTTTAATGTCCTGTTTTTCAAGATTATTTTGTCAAATAGTTTAGCCTAGGTCTCCAATTTAGAATCAATTTTTGTTAAATGCTAAAAATTTCCAAATTTTTTAAAGCTTTAATTCCCTTGATCTCTTCTCAAATGGTTGATTTCAACCACTTACCTTGTCCGCCAGTGCTCTGAACTGCTCCATTATCTGCTTGAGTGGGTCAGTATAGAAAGTTAGCTTGCCAGAACTAGCTGTAAGTTTCTAGTTAGGGCAGCCTTCCTTGTCGCCTCACATCTCAAATAAAACAAACTATATTTTAATACTGTGCTGCCACATCTTTCTCTTCAAATTCATAAAAATCTCCATGGTACAAAATTTTACACCTCTAACACAATAGAAAGTTCTTGCGTCAGCATAAAGACTGTTTGCTACATAAAAGACACTAAGCAATAATGAAGATAATAAAGAAGTTTATAAACAAACAGCTGCTTACCAAAATCAGAAGTAGTGGATTTTGGAGGAGATTATGCCTCTTGCAAAGTGACAAAACTAATAAAATTAGAGATTACAACCTGATGGCTAACATCTTCACACCAGCACACTAATAATCTAATGGAACCTGAGTCTATGTAAGTAAATAATGTTGCAGCACTCTAGAGTTACACGATATGGTTAAATAATTACGAAAAATAATGAATTTTTACCAAAGTACTAGCCAGCTGAGAAAAAAAATGTAATTTAAAAACAATTATCTATAAGCTACAGGTCCCTGATTGATTGGTGTAACCACATTTTTTACTCTTAAAATTCAATACAACTCCTTTGAAAAAGAAAAGTTTCAGTATCGGCAGAACTCTAGTCTGCATTTATGTGGGCCCAAATCCTGCCGTGTCAGAAACTTCTCCCTAGAGGTCACCTGGCATCCTGAGTGTAAGAAGTAATTTTGGAAGGGCCAATGGTAGTGCAGAAGTCAGCACATCAGGCTAGTATTCAGAAAAAGTGGGTTCAAGTCCCGGCATAGCTTAAACTCTTTTTCTTTAAAATATTATTACAAATATCCTCAATTATTATTTAAGGTCTCACATGAGCTGGTATGTTTCTCCATAAAATTGACTGCAATTGGCCTGCCTTCCATAGAGGAAATAAAGCAATTTACATTGGAGGCATGACACAATTATTGAAAAATATTGTTTCTTAATTCTTACTTTCTGGGTCTTCTAGAGCCATTTTTAACAGTGTAACATCTGTTACACTTCATCCTTATCTTGTTATCTAGATTTTTAGATCAAATTAGCCATTTATTATAATTTGTGTCCATAATAGGTTATTTTAATTTTATGAATTTTTGTTTCAACTACTACTATTAGACTGGCTTTTTCTTTACCCTTAAAATAAAAATTGTAAATAATTATTAAAAGATGACATGTTTGGAGGTTTGTTGGCCGTCAAGTATTATTCTGAAGAAATTAGTATTTCTGCCAGGATCAGAAAAATAAAATACTCCAAATACTGTTAGGTAATTATTTTATTGTTGCCGATGCTCTGACTTAACTTGTAAGTCATCATCAGGTCGATAGTGATGTCTGATGATCTCTCCAGACATCACTATCACCCTGATGATGACTTACAAATTAAGTCAGAACGTGGGCAATAATAAAATAATTACTCAACACTTTTGGAGTGTTTTATTTTTCAGATCCTGGCCGAAACCCTGACTAATTTCTCCAGCAATTATTAAAAGCATTCTCATTAGTTAATAACCCCCTGGCAAATGAATAAAAATGATAATTAATACAATTTTTTTTTTTTTACGCCTCACATTGCTTTAAAATGAGATAACGAATTTGTATAATTCAAAGTAACTAACATTCTTACTTAATTTTGTTAATGTCTGTCAATGTGATTTAAATAAAAATATATTCCACCAAGCAGCTGTATTCTATGATAAATGTCAATATTTTTGGATAACAAAATAGCATATTCTTATACATATAAGTAAAATTCACTTACTGGAGTTGTGTCCTCATTGGAAGAAGATAAGCATGTAGTATCATTGTCATCATCACTTTGCAGAGTATCATTAAGTTCATCAATAGATTCATCAAGGTTTTCTGATTCTTCCTTAGATTCAATTTCCAAAGATGATGAACTATTTTTCTCTATCTTCTCAGTCTCATTAGAGCAAGTGCTTTCATTATTAGTAGTGTCACTGCTCTCAGGTGGTTTATTATTTATAGCATCAAAAACACTGTCACTAAAAGATAAGGAGAAATCAGGTGTATTGCTCTGTGACTCAGAATGCTTTTTGGAAATCGGTGTGGCATCTTGGGGTGAGACAAAAGCAATTTCTTCATTCAAATCAATCAACCCAATTGCAGAATCTGGTTTTTGAACTTCAGGTAAAGACTTTCTTTCAGTTCCTTGTGGTTGTAATTTCTTTACAGAAGGATGGTTTTCTTTGTCATTAAAACTTTCTAATTCATTAGAAGTAGGTTCTTTTTTAACAATTTTAACAAACTGAACATCATCATCTGCATCAGAGACTAATTTTCGTTTTTGGCTTTTAGGAGTAAAACATAACTGAGCTGAAAAATAAAAAATAATAACATACATTAATTTTTCTATTTGAAGTATACCTAACATAGTATTTGAGTGAGTACCTACCTTTAATTTAAATATAATAAAACTTTAGTTCCCAATATTCAACAGTTTATTTTATGATGCCCACCAATAATTCTTTTGCTTTATTTGATTAGAATATTGGCCCATTTTGCAAGCAGGTATTTATGTGAAGTTTAGCAGTGTCCAAAAAAAGAGATTTTTTAGATTTAGAGGGGGATAAATTTTAAATTTTAACGCCTTCATTATCATTATTATTAAGAAAAAGAGTATTAACTAAATTTGTTTAAAATTAAGTTTTCCAGCATAAAGTATATGGTATTTTTACTAAAATGTATATTAAGGGAAATATTAAAGAATATAATATTGATGGTTGTGCAGAAAGCACTCAATATATAGGTTTTCTATTGCAAACGGTTGGATACATTCAATTTTGGTTTACATCAGATGAAGGAGAGGGCTTATAGAAGACCAAAAAAATAAATAAATAGTTTATAAGCATAACATCTTCATTATTATTAGTATTATGAAAGAGTTATATATATTAACAATTGTAAAATTTAATTTCCTAAAAAACTATTGTTTTTATAAATTTTTCAAGAAAAATGCTTATTAAGATAGATATTTAAGAAAGTTACTATGAAGTGTGAGCACTTCCACACTCTTTTCTCCCAAACCATTTAACAAACCTTACTGATCTCACCTTTGTGTCAGCGTTATGAGTGTTCCTGAAACACATGGTGAGCTCACTTAGTGGGCCTAACTGCTTGAACAAAATAAATGAATAATAAGATTAGATGAAGAACCACCAGAAGAAAAAGAATCCTTATTTAAAGATAAAGCTAAGTTGTTTAAATTAAAGGACAAAAACAAGCATTTTGACTAAATAACTGACAGCACATATATTAAGGCATTGACTGAACCATTAAGGATGTGTGCAAGCGACTCTATTTTCATTGCAACTCAGGTTAAACTGCCATATGGTGAAGAAATGCACTAGTGAAATGAACTTCACACCCAAAGATTACTTGGCTACCGATCCTGAGCCTAACAAATGTATAGTGTAGAGGTGAAGGGCAAGCTTCAGATGGAGGCATTAAAAAGTCTTCCTTACTTCAGAAGAGGAATTTACAGTTATCCAGAATAGTTATTAGATTCTTCTAGGCCTGCCTCAGTCCTTCCATGAAGTTATAAAAGCAGCTCGCTAGTGACCCCAAGTCAGTGGCACTTTCTGCGTCAGATCGCGTGTCTCAGAATGTCTGACTGCCTCGTGAAAGAAACTAAGTGTAGACGATATAACAAGTTAATTTGAGGCCACTATGTGTAAAGTACATTTAATTGATTAAACATATTTATTAATTAGCTGTAATTTATCTCTTCTATTTATTTATTTAATCGTTAGTAAGAGCAGTAGGTTTGATTGTTAGCTGTAATTAGTAAGTGTACTTATTTGTTATAATGCATTAACTTCAATGTATCTTTGTTCCCAAATATTTTTGACTCGTAGCCCATAACTATAATTTTGTCTATCCAGTATCTAGCAGTGTTTTTTTAAGTCTGATAATGCCTTATTTCTCAAGGTATTCTTATTACAATCTATTAGACTTAACATTAAAAATATAAAATATTATGGGTAGCCTAATCAAGCCCAATCGCCTCGATTTGGATCCGAGCTCAAGAGATGCACCATGAAAAATAAGAACATTGGCTACAGATAATCGAAATTTTTTTTTAAGCATCGAAAGCTACGGGCGAAGGTTAAGTAAAATAATTTACAAACTTTGTGTCTTACATCTAACCATTGGGTGAGTAATTTTTGTTAGTAAGCAGAGTCAATTGAAGTTTTAAACTACACTTGAAGTCGGTAAACGCACTTTTTTTTGCGGACGCAAAAGGTGCCCAAGGTCTGAATGTCCCGCCAAAAAATTCCACCAGTAAGGAACTGGCCTTTTTTTTTTTTACCTGGCGTGGGGGTTACCGTGATCATGGCCACTTTATAAAGATATGTCAATCTTACATATGCAATCTCTTTCCACTTTTCGTCGCACTCTTAGCTGTCAAAAGCCTAAAATTTAGGCCGAAACATTGGCGAAAATAAAAATTTCCTTATATAGAAATCAGTTTTAATTCTCCAGTTCTTAAAAATGAATCCCTGACTAACCTCTTCTCATGAAGCTCGAAGGTCAACTAGTTACCTCTGAAGTCTAATTATTTAGTTTTTATTTTCATTCAATAGCTACAAATAAAAACATACAAATAACTGTAAACTCTTTTAAATAAATAATTTTGTTTTTGGCCTAGGTAAAACTTCAAATGTTTGTCATAAATATTTATTCATTAGCCAATCATATGAATGGAAAAGAAATTAGAATGAAATAAAAAATCTTACATATTATTAATTTTAATGACTATAAAAATCAAATATTTTTGAATAGCTTCAACTTAATTATAATTAATATAAAAATAAAAATGTGAATAGTTTCAACTTATATTTTACATTACTTGTGTACTTATTTAAACTTATATAATTTTTTATTCTTTAAATTTAAATCCATGCAAATACTCAGGGTCCAGGAGGAACACATTAACTATCCTATTCTTAACATCTATGGCTCGAACCGCAGTGACAGGCTGGAGAGCCCTCGGCAAGCAGGCACCTCATAAACCTTACANTTACTTTATGAAAAAAAAAAAAAAAAAAAAAAAATTACCACTAGCAGCAAAGAAAAATTAGTTTTAAAATACAATAATTTAGAAAAGTGGTAAAAGTGATTAACAATAAATATTTTATTTTAATTGGATAGCTGATTCTTAAAATTAATTATAATATTTACAAAAATTAAACAATCTAATAAGAACTACTTTCAATAATAAATTAGTAGTATGTTTCTAATTTACCAATTATTTTTTAACTGATCTCCCTGAATGTAAGCACATTTTGTAGGAAAACATCAACTAACATTGATACTGTTTTCTTCAATAACAATAATGACAATAAAATTTGAATTGCTATTTAGCAAAACAATTTTTTTTTTTGTGAGTGTAAAAGAGCTATAACAATTTTTAATGTAAATTTTTTGGCTAATAAACAAAAATTATTAAAAGGAGTAATTTTACAATCACAATCGAATCAACTCTAACCACAGAAAAAATAAATTTAAAGAATATATTTCATAAGAAAATAAGAGATTGACAATAGCAAAAAACGTTAAATTAATAACTTTATGTTGACAAATAAAATGTTCAATGAAATAATTTTTTTTTTTTTAAAGCCAAATAATAATTTCAAAAATTTATTTAGTGATTTCTACAATTTAAAGTACTCAGTAATTATAGGAATTAACCACTAACTGGAAATAAAAACCTGGGAAAATTAGAACCGTGTGAATAGGTCATAAATAAAAAAAATATATGAAAAATAATATGATTAAATTATTCAAACTAACAATCGTAATTTTGTTTAGCAAGGTTGAAGAAAGCAATTCATATTCAGAATTAATTTAATCTTCTAAAAACTGAAAGTATCTTACCTTGCTTTAACTTTTTCTTAGGCGGTTCATTTTCTTCCCCTAGGCCCATTACAAAATTTATACGGAGATAAATGAACAGTAGAGCAATTTAATTTTCAAAACTCATCAATTTTAACAAGCGAACAATTCCTCACGATTAGAAATGACCATTAAATACTGAGGAAAAATATACTCAAAAATCAGAGGATAATTGTCAACTTTTTAGAGAGAAGGAGGGATATGCCACTAAAAATTAAGAATTCCAAAAGGTTATAAAAAGTCTGTTCGCGGGAAAACTGCAGGTTCAACAACCCTCCTACAATTATGTAAAGACATGAAAAGACTTGCATTTCAAAAGGGCGTATACATCATTCATTTTTTAAATCAGTATATTAAATTGTCTTATAAGTTTAAGTATTTACTTAAACCTGAAATAAGTGTGTAAAATTATCTATGTATCTAGGTAGACATTAGATGGAGCTTGAAGCTATTTTATGCAATGACTAGGTATTTATCCTCTAATTTTTAATGTCTTAACTCTTATAATATTTAAATAATGATATATAGTACAGTTATTATTAAACTGCTTTCCAGGTAGTCGTATGCAATTTTCAATTTTATCACTCCTCTCCCTTATCATTTCAATATTTCGAAACTTTGTGGTTAAATGATATATTTATTGGTTTATCGTCCATTCTTGCTGTTTCCCATAATTATTGTAAAGAATTCTATTGCTTAACTTAGTTTTATAAAAAAAATTACTTTAAGAGTAACAAATAATATAAATTAGTATGGCTTATATTCCTATCTGACTGGACTTGAAATTCCAATTTACCTCACTACTTGCGCCACTGTCTTTTCTTACATCATGGCCGCTCAATTTCTGAAGAAATCTGTAAGTTCGCATGTAATTCATCTTGTTTCCTAGTTCCTTTAAATATTTCTAAATTGCATTCACGAACTTATATAATTTGTTGAAAACAATCTCATTTCCTCTTTTTCCCATAAAATTTTGGGGATATCTTAAGTTCTTGTGCTATTTTTAGTTTCTCTGGTTCAGATTTTTCCACATCACTGAAGGTTATATGTGTTTAATACTAGAAAATTTGACTTTTTAAGACAAAGTGGAGCCTTAACGCTTGCAGAAGATACAGTTCTGAAGTTAGAAAAGCGACATTGATTCCAGGGGATGGTATTGGTCCTGAGATATCAGCTGCTGTCCAAAAAATTTTTGCAACTGCCAACGTAAGTACAAATTTTCGTTTAATTTATGGATTTTTTTATCCTGTAAAATCACTATCCTCTATTAATGTTAGACTGGAATGGTAGTTCAACTTGTTTGAAGTTAAGAGGGATGACTTCCCTTTTTTTTAAACTTTTTTCAACACAGTAGTCCTACCTTCTAACACACGAATTTTTTCTAAGGGGTGGTCGTACACCCCAATTTTATGAAAGTGTTATCACAGTGAACATCTTGATGTGGGAAAAAAATTATAGAACTGGTAGTTGAGCTGTCAAAATGTAGATGGATTCAAGATGCCTACATTTTTCTACGCAATATCTTACTATATTCTGTATATTCTACAGCAATATAAATAATTGTTGCGTGGAAATCTGTGATATAACTCCCTGACTAAATATGTGAAGAATGCAATAGACAAATTCGGGATAGAAAAAATTGATGTAATTTTTATTGGTGGGCATTTTGAATCCGTCTAAGTAACGGCAGATCAACTCAATCAATCTAGGGTATTTGAGTTTATTTGACAAAGTTATTGTGAGGGTACCATCTAAGTGTAGAACAGTCATAATTTCTCCCTATTTCCCAGAACCTTAATATCTGTATTATTTACAATATTTTAGATATTTGGTTTTTAATACAACTTTAGTTTTGTATGCATTTAAATAATTTCTAATCATTTTTATACTGACAATGTGTGATTTTATTGTAAAATGAGTAGAGGCCCTTATTTTTATTTTTTCACAAGGTGGGACCTGGTCTATTTTCCTTCCTTTTCTTACTATAGGAGTTTTGTTTTGTATTTTTAGACTAACCAATCATATATATTCATCATTGTTTCAGTTGAAATTGAGTATTTCCTCATTTTGGAGCTAAATGAATAAAACTTTGCCTTCCTCACAATTTCCTTATTTCATCACCCCAACTTATTCAGTTAGCTGGTACAAAAGAAATCCACTTGGCCCAAGCTCTGCAAGGGGCAGCCTTCCCTCCTGGCCTGTGTCCAGAAGAATATGACTATAATAAAAAAATTAACAATAACTATGCTCTGGAGAATCTATCTCTAAGCAAGAACACTCCACAGAGCTATTGCTTGCTGTGAAAGTTATATGGGAAAATGGGTTTCTCCTACTAAGTTAACATTCTGCTTAGGAATTCTTGTTAAATTTTATTTCTATATTTTCTAGTTTAGCTTATTTTTATTTAGTTTTCTTGGACTAAGAGTGGTAATAAGTAGTCTTATTTGTCACGTGTTCAAGGAACAAGTCTTTTTCTTTTAGTGCTCTTAGCATCTAATTGTAGAATTTTCCTTAAATACATTGTCTAGCAACTCCCTTATTCTAGCTTGAACACTTCTAATTTCTCACTCATATTTCCCATTTATAAAGTGGCTCCTTAAAAAACCACTTCCATAAGTTAATCTGTATTCTTCATTACTTAATACTACCTATTATACAGCTTAAACAGATCTCATGAAATTTAGCGATCTGTTAAAGCTAAGATTAATTAAAGAGTTTTGTAATTCCAACTTCTTCAAAGTTCTAACCACCTCCAATCTGTCATAGCCTTTAGCTCAACCATAGGGTAAATTAATTATTTTTATTTTCTAAATTCAACTTTTCATGGGTATTTTATGTAACCTGTGATTTAGATGATAAAACATACATTTTAATCTTCCTGGTTGTGCTTATCTTTGGGCAGGCTTAATGGAGTCAGAGACATTTGCTATTACAGGTCACAAGGTAATTGAACTGTATTCTAACTTTTGCTGTGTACAAAAGCACTGAACTCAGCCTTGGAGGCATTGCTGTTCCTATGTATTCAATATTATATGCAGATTGTATGCATGTATATTTATGTTCTCTAAATATATTTGTTATACATTATTAGGTCTCAAATGAGGACAACCTTTTTTTATCATTACCACCTATCCTGTAAGTACTAATAATTAGCTGTTTCTTTCTTGCATAGATAATGACAGTACATTAATCTATATTGAGCTCCATTTTGTTCTCTGAACACCATTACACTACAAGATTGAGGACTCTTTTCAATCTCCTGGCATCTTCCTTTACTTATATATATATTTTTTTAAATATACAACTCATAAGCATAATAAGCAGGCAGAATGTCCTTGATTAAAGTTATCATTTCATCCATCATTATTAAAACAAATAGCACGAGGTATAAATGGGTCTTGACAAATATTCATCTCATTTTACAGTTTTCTTTCTTCTGCTAATATATGACAGGAGTCAGGAGAAAAGGAATTCTCAACAATCTGAAAGTTTATTGAAGACAGATAAGCCTGATATGAGTCTACTGACTACAGTCTTCAACAGTCTAGTATTACCAAAATTTGAAATAGATGTGATAATAGATTGAAATAGATTCTTTCCCCTAGATTGTTAATATACTAATTTTTATGGAGTGACAACAGAATACTTATTGAGTGATATAGAGCATTTCTGCATTGAAAATAAAACTAGGAGAAATTTTATCCACGCTTACATCAGTTTTTATGTTTGAAGAACTCATTTTTAGACTCCTGACATTTGAAGAGGTTTGCTAAAGTAGGACTTGTAAGGTAGCCACCCTATTCCAAACGCCCATGTTTCTATTGTAATGGCAGGAAGACAAAATTTTCAAGTTGTAGAGGCAATAACAATGTTGGTAAGATGTCATGAAAGCTCTTTCATGACAGAACTAGAATTGATTAAATGAGGCTTGGCTTATTAAATGTTAAGTTTTTTAGTTGGAAAAAATCTCTTGATTTAATATTAAGTAAGATCGATAATATTAAGCATGAACGATATATTCGTCGGCCTCGGAGGTTGGACTCTCGACACTAGTGCGGGGAATTTAATAACTTATCAGACTTGTCCTGGTAGCATAAGTGGTAAATGCACCGGCCCGGATAGCAGGGGATCCAGGTTCGAGTCCTGGCTGGGACAGTTAGATTTTTTATTCTGTTCCCTTGCACTAAAAATTATCTAAATTTACGTGGGATTAAAGACCACAAAATAAATAATATTTATAAAATTAAAATTAAAAATAAATTAAGAAGAGTCATTTAAACGGCTTGACAATGTCAGCTCCTCCGAGCATAAGCGATATATTCGTCGGCCTCGGAGGTTGGACTCTCGACACTAGTGCGGGGAATTTAATAACTTATCAGACTTGTCCTGGTAGCATAAGTGGTAAATGCACCGGCCCGGATAGCAGGGGATCCAGGTTCGAGTCCTGGCTGGGACAGTTAGATTTTTTATTCTGTTCCCTTGCACTAAAAATTATCTAAATTTACGTGGGATTAAAGACCACAAAATAAATAATATTTATAAAATTAAAATTAAGTAAGATCATTTTTCTGGATATGCTATATCCTAATTGGTATCAGGTGTCACCCTGAAATAGATATTGATTGATTTACAATTCTTTGTATAGGCCCCTATTGAATGGGAGATAGTCGATGTAACACCTGTACGAGGACCTGATGGAACTTTTGGTATTCCTCAAGAAGCTATTGCTTCTGTTAATAAGAATAAGGTGGGCCTTAAAGGGCCCCTTATGACTCCTATAGGAAAGGGTCATCGCTCACTAAACTTAGCTCTAAGAAAGTAAGTATCATTAAGATTTATAGGAATAATTTTTTTATAAATAAGGAAACACCTTTTGTGAATCACTTTCCATTACAATCTTTCTTACTCGGTTTCCTTAATAAAATGTATTTTATTTTATTTTTCCTTATATTAAAATTAACATTTTCATTTTGGAACAGACTTGTTTTTAGAGTGGCTGATATCAGTATAAGATTTTGCATGATTTCATTTATCACACATTTGCACTTAAAAGATATCTTGTTGTTCTTCATGTCTCATGAAAACAGGCTCTTCAACACCTACTGCAATTACTTTTTTGTCAATTGCCAAAAAATACATTTGAAATTTTGTTGTAGGTCGAGCTGTATTATAGTATTATCAGTTTCAATTTTAAATTTATAGTACAGATAAACCCCACTGTTCTATTTTGCTGAGAAACTTTTAAAATACGGTTTTTTGTTGTTGTTTTTTCCCAATAAAAGGGCTAGTATTGAGTTTTCTCCAAATTAAATGTTATGCCTGCTACATAAAAAAAAAAAATAAAAATAAAAATAAAAAAAAAAAGTTTGTGCTTATAATTTCAGATAATCCCTTATGACTATTCATCTTATTTTGCTCTATACTGAATTTATTCTTTTAATTTACATTTATAAGCTATATGCCAAATTTCATTAGGAAAAAAAATTAATTGTGGCTTAGTTTGTGAAATGTCAATATATTGTAATTGATATCTCAAAACCTAAAAGTTATTTCATGAATAAACAGACCTGTGTTCCTTAAAAAAAAAAGTTTTACTCCCAGTTGATATTTCAGATAAAATTCACTACTATTAGTCTAATTTTCCTCGTTTACAGACTCGCCCTTTTATTTTACATTTATAGGTGGTATGCCAAATTTCATTAAGAAAAGCAACTAATTTAGCTTAAACAGTAAAGTGTCAATGCATTGTGTTCCCTTTCACTATTTAACTCCTAAAATATGCCTTTAATTACTAAACTTACTGTTTGGTACTTCTTTATGATCAACAGCATTTTTTGTTTGAAACAATTTTACATATGGAAAATATTTCAAAACTGTTTGTTTAACAATTATGTTTTCTTCTTTTTCAGGGAATTTAATTTATATGCTAATGTCAGGCCTTGTAGGTCTATTGAAGGTTACCCTACTCTTTATGAGAATGTTGATGTTGTTACTATCAGAGAGAACACTGAAGGTGAATATTCAGGAATTGAACATGAGATTGTTGATGGAGTAGTACAGAGTATTAAACTTATCACTGAAGAAGCCTCCATGAGAGTTGCACAGTTTGCTTTTAAATATGCAAAGGAGCAAAATAGGAAAAAAGTTACTGCTGTACACAAAGCAAACATCATGTAATTTTTTTTCTTTCTATTTATATATGTGGATGTTTTTTTGGTTTGCTGCTTTGTTACCAAGAGATTATTTTATCACATTCAATAAATGAACTGGAAGTCTTCATCATACATAAGGTTTTGCCTTTACTTATGCTTCTATTGTTTATTGTGTAAACTCAAATGCATATTCCCAAGCACCATCTATTTAATCCTTAAATCTTACCTGTCCAACTATTTCTTTAGAGTCTGGCAAGGATCTGATTTCTGCAACCATATTTCTGTGAAAGCGGGTGTTCCACAGGGCAGTTTGCTTGGACCTGTCCTTTTCATCCTGTACACTACAGACATCCCTACCCCTCCTAATATCCTCATGGCCCTCTTGCTGATGACAAAGCGATCCCCTCTTCTCATCCTGGTTCCAAAACCGCTACCAATATTTTACAAAACCACCTTGACGTTATTCAGCAGTGTTGTAGCTAATGGAGAATTATAATAAATGAATCAAAGTGTGCACATGCAAATTTTTAGCAGAGAAAATATTCTCCTAATAATGTCACGTACAATAACATCCCTATAACTCTCTCTAATTCAACCCGTATATACCACAAAAAGTAATGATTTTTAAGTTTCTTCTTAAACTTCTGCAAAAATTTATAGGAAATAATTTTACATTAGGTCACCCGCCCCCCACCCAGTGGTTCTTCCCTAGCCTTCATTTATTTTATTTTTTTCTTAACTTTTTTTTTAATAACGAGGATTCATGTTCAGTTTAGTGTAACCACATGCTACAGAACAAAGTTTTACTAGTATTTTGTATCTTCTCAGGTTAATTAACATCTAGATATATCATTTTGAGTAGTTTAATATGCGCCAAAATGAGTTGTTAAAAAATGGGTGATTCGCTAGTGAATTGTAGTGAAATCTTGCATATTACTAGTCCAGGCCATGTATCCTTTGTCCATTGGCAAATCCTACTAAAAATTTGTAATGAATTATAATGGATTTCACCAATTTTTATTATTCAATTAAGTTATTTGGGTTTGATTTAGGAGACTAATTAAAGTTTGGCCTCTTGAAAGTTTTGTCATATTTTGTTTTTCAAATAATTTATTAAATACCCATTTTCAGTTTTTTAGTGGAAACAGACATACCCTTAGAATAATATGCATCAGTATAGTAAAGAGCTAAAATAGTTGAACATTCATTGAGCAGGGAATACCTTATCCTTCTTGAAATTTTAAAACAATAGCTAGGCAGTTATAACTAATAAGAGTATAATTTACATAAATAAAACCAATATTTTTCATACTAGATAAACAAAGAAAGACCCATCAAACATAAAGTGATATGCATCCTAACTTATTATAATTTTGAAGTTAAAATTGTTCCAAAAAATATCAATTTACCTTTTATTACTTACTATTTTGCAGAAACACAGAGATATTCTGTTATTACTGATTATTTCATATTTTGTGTGTGTATGTGATTTTACCAATCATTAAATTTGTGGTGGGCTTCTCCACTCTATGCTTTGCTCTATAATTATTAGGAGGTTACTGATGAGGTCAACTTGTCTTCTATGGAAAGCACGGGTATTGACTTTATAGCCTCCATTATAATAAATAACTTGGTCTTTTGTAGAGGAGCTTCCCACTATCCTCACCAGGATTTCCCTATAGAAAACAAGGAATTGAAAGAAGGGTAAACCTAGGCCAGTTTCCTCTCTTCATTTCTTGGCAATTGGCAAAGCATCTTGGTAATTACTCCACTATTTCCTCCAGGGCATCTTAAGTTTCTCAAACCTCTTCAAATAAACCCAACAGCAGGTCCATAGAATTAACTTCAATTTTTATTTTAAAGACACATTGATTTTGCAAGTATGATATCTTTTTAGGAGGATGTCTGATGGATTGTTTCTCCGTTGTTGTCGTGAGGCTGCTAAAGAATTCCCTGATGTCAGATTTGAAGAAAAGTATCTTGATACTGTCTGCTTAAGTATGGTTCAAGATCCAAGCCTTTATGATGTTTTAGTTATGCCAAACCTCTATGGTGATATTCTTTCTGACATGTGTGCTGGTCTTGTTGGAGGCCTTGGATTAACTCCTTCTGGAAATATAGGAACAAATGGAGCACTGTTTGAATCTGTGAGTACAATTACAATTGTTTTATATGGGTTTTACTATATATTGTTTACTAGTAAGTATTAAACTAATTTTTAATGAGCAATGAGGAATTGCAGTGCTTTAAAGAAAAAATTTTTTTTTAAATATATCTAAAAAATAAGAATATGTTTTAATAAAAAATTATAATTATAGTTGCCTCCATAAATAGCAGAACTTATAATAAATACTTAAAATTTATATGTTTAAAAGGTAATAAATTATGAGTACCAGAATCTGCTGCTTTGTTGCGATAGTGCAGTCTGTTACCATACATTACTTTGTAACATTGCTGTAATAGTATGATTACAATCAAAATGATCAAAATCTTTCTTCTACCATGTTGATATCCTGATAGTGATATTAGGACAAGTTAAAATCATTATATCATCAATTATAGTTTAAATAGTGTTGTTGCTAAATAAATAAAAAGTAAGCAGATATAACTGGAGTCTTGCAGCTGCTAAAGACAACTGAATATCAGTATATCATCAATACGGTTTATTTTTTATTTAAAATGTTCATTGTATTTGAAATAAACTAGGCAATATTTTCAGCATTTATTCTGATTGTAACAACAGCTGAAACTTTATCCAATGGGTAGAAGGTCAACATTTCTAGTTACCATGTTGATTCACTTGATAATAGACTGCTATTAATATCACTGTCTAGTGGCTTTATTAATATCAATTTTTAATGAATAAACTATTTTTAATCAAAGTAGTAAGTGCTTCTAGAATTAGTGTCCCGTTAATTTGTTGTACTCTCCATATTTACGATAATCACTTTCCACTTTCTTCTGCCTTAGCTTAATATGAGAACTCAATATCAGATGAATTGATAATGGTTTTTTTTTTATTTAAGAAAAAAAACTGTATTTGCAGTTTTCAACACAACTTACTAATGGTATTAAAAAAAAAAGAAGAAATTATCTTGATTATAGTTCCAGCTATACAAGACAAAAGAATGAATAGCATTTGATGGTACCTTTGACTTCACAAAAATTAATATGATTTTAGCAGAATAGGCTTTTGAATTTTTTTTTTTTTTTTTTTTTTTTTTTACAAATATTCATTGATCCTACATTGAAGAAGTTTAAAAAATTGGTAAATGCACCAAGTGTATAGAAAAAGACAGTGGGAATTAGTCTACCAGTTCATTCAAGGAAAATAAATACGGCCTACAAAAAATCAGATTCACCAAATTTTGTGGGGATTAGGAACAGGACCTATAACTCCTGAAAGAGAGTGAGTGAGGAATATTTTTATGCCAAAATCTCTTATTTGAACAATGTATTGTTAGCTATGATTAGTCATTCATTCTATTGTTAGCTATATAGTCTTCATCTAGATGATTTTTAATATTATGTTACTAATTTTTAGTATTATTTTGTTGCTAATATATATATATATCAGAGAAAATATTCTCCTAATAATGTCACGTACAATAACATCCCTATAACTCTCTCTAATTCAACCCGTATATACCACAAAAAGTAATGATTTTTAAGTTTCTTCTTAAACTTCTGCAAAAATTTATAGGAAATAATTTTACATTAGGTCACCCGCCCCCCACCCAGTGGTTCTTCCCTAGCCTTCATTTATTTTATTTTTTTCTTAACTTTTTTTTTAATAACGAGGATTCATGTTCAGTTTAGTGTAACCACATGCTACAGAACAAAGTTTTACTAGTATTTTGTATCTTCTCAGGTTAATTAACATCTNTATATATATATATATTAGGTTATTTGTCATAATTCACAGTGTAAACTATAGTTTACGTTGTGAATTATGACAAAATATTGTGGATATTTTAATGTCATAAAAAATTTTAGGTACATGGTACCGCTCCAGACATTGCTGGGAAAGATCTTGCAAATCCTACTGCCCTTCTTCTGTCAGCTGTAATGATGCTACGCCACTTAGAGCTTATGGATTATGCTGATCGTATTGAAAAAGCATGTTTAGAGGTAATAAGAGAGGGTACTTATAGGACTGGCGATTTAGGAGGGACAGCTACTTGTACGAAATTCACTGATGAGATCTGCAAGAAACTGGGTTAAAATAAAACAGTTAAAAACCGAAATTTACCACCCAAACGGCTACAGTATTACAGAAATACTCTTAGAATTAACAAGAATTCAAGTTATTCATATATTGGAATTTTCAGATTCAACAATACTGAGAAATACTACATCAAAGAGTAATTTTATTTATACTTTATTTATTTTTATTTATTTCATTTGTTTCATTTTAACTGAAATCATTATATCTAGATCCTATGGAACTTTTAGTTAGCATGTAAAATTTAAATAAATTTTGAAGTGTTAAATATGGAAGAGTGCCTTCCAAAATAATTAGAACTAGTCAAAATATTGTTAACTGTTCTATATTGATTCAAAGTAAATANAATTTTGTTGCCCAATTTTATCCTTTTTTTTTACCATTAATTTATTGTTCTTATTAATAAACACATTAATATATACAGGTTCTTTGTTTTTTTATAAACATATGCATGATTGTTGAATGTTCTTGATTTTAGAAATATTTATTCTGAAAATTGTTATTGTAAACATTCTTTTAGAAAACCTTCATAATTTATTATTTATGTTGCTAATCTTTAGGTCCAACAGTCAGCAGAAAGCAAGATTTATGTAATTTTTCTATATTTTTCCACCTGTTACTAATGTATATTATATTCTGATACCTGATTATATCATTTTCTATAAGAGATATCTTAAACAAGAACAGCATCTACCATTTGCAAGAGCAGGGGGACTTGTAGAAGGCTCCTGCATTATTTATTTAAAACAATAAATTAGTATCTTCATTTTTCATATGCCAAATAGTTGAATTAGCATGCCACTTTCCTTTCTGTGTTTTGAATCCTAACTGAAAATATAAACTAACCGGTAGTGCGCTCTGTCTCTGGCTATTTTGAGCAGTAAACTTCTTACATTTGTTGTGGAGTAGTGTCTAGTAAAAGTACAAAGTTTTTGCGATAGCTCCAAATTTGGAGTGAGAAACAGATTTGAATGTTAACAGAGGCTTTTCAAGCTGATGAATAATCAAAATTATATTAAAACACTCATAAAAAATTGTAATAGTGTGAAGAGCCCAGTAATCTATGACACCCTAACTTAAGAATCATGTGTTTAAGATTAAGTCTTCCTTTCCTTAACATTAAAAAAAGTATTTTCCAACATTATCTAGTTTTACTGTTATTATCTCTCCTAATTAAAAATAATACCAATGAGTTTAACAAAAACCACAAAGGAGTTTCTAGATTGTTATTCAAGGGGTGCCAGGGTAGCTTAGAGGATCCATTCGGTTCTCAAAATCCTGGTGCTGTGGGTTCAAATCCTGTCCAGGGCGAGGATAATAATAATTTATTTATAAATTAAAGCTTGTTCTGAGAAATAGATTTTTAGAATAGGGTGGCAACCTGCAGATAGCCCCTCCCTCCATGGCCTTAAGAGGTTCTAAGGGAGGCTAACACTTGAAGGAAAAAACAAAACATTCAAGGGAACAGTATATTTATAATTTTGATTATAAAATTATGTCATACTTTTATGGAGAGAGGCAACACTGTCGCCCTGTTGATGACTTACAAGTCAAAACATTAGCAGTAATAAAACAATTACCCAACAGTTTTGGAGTATTTTATTTTTCTGATCNGTTGAATGGGAAGCAAACATACTTGTAAAAAAACAAGTCATTCAAGGGAACAGTATATTTATAATTTTGATTATAAAATTATGTCATACTTTTATGGAGAGAGGCAACACTGTCGCCCTGTTGATGACTTACAAGTCAAAACATTAGCAGTAATAAAACAATTACCCAACAGTTTTGGAGTATTTTATTTTTCTGATCTAGGCCGAAACACTGACTAATTTCTCCAGCATAGTACTCGACGGCCAAAGAACCTCCAACCATAATATAATTCACTTAATTTAATTTCCTGAAGGTTAAGCTATTAATCAACATTACATGAGGTGCTTGCTCAACTCTGCAAAAGAATAAGGAATAAACGATCCGAAATGCATTGTCTGTCAAGATGTTTCTAGCCAAGTACATCCCAGTTTTAGACCATCCACCTTATTCACCTGACTTGGCACCAAGTGACTTTTATGTTCCCCAAGGTCAAATCTGAATTAAAAGAAACAAGATTTCAGTCCGTTAAAGCTGTGAAAGAAAAAACGTGCCGCTCCTTGTGATTTTTTTTCTTTTTGTGTGTGCATCGCATTCTCTATCCCACCTGTTCTTGATTACTACTCATAAATATATACACACACACACACATAAACTTTAGTGACTTCAGTGCCTCAAACAAAGGAGTCTTGTGGCATAGGAAACATTTTATTTTTTCAATGTGCAGCAAGGTTTTTTGAAATGTGTGTTTTAAGACCATTGAGAAGTAACCATGATAGAATTACATGCTTTCAACACTCAATAAGTCATGCTTTTTACAAAAAAGGACTGGTAATATTTATTGAGATTGAATGCCCTTTTGATAAAACTTGGATAAGGCATTTATTAAATCCCTTAAAAAGTAAACAAATACTCAGCTATACCTTACAATTCATTAAAAATATGCTTAATGATAGAACTTTTTTTGTTAGGTAAACTGGCCTGGCTCTCTGATGAAATATAAATGCTATACGTCAAGGAGATTGGCTGAGAACAGACCTGTTTTGTCTATAAATTATGAAAGTGTTATACCTTTTGAAGTAAAAATATTGCTATATGTTGATGATATAGTTATTTTTATATTGACAATAATATAAATAAAAGATACTAATAATTAATTCATGATGCAGTAAACAAAGTAAGGAACTGAATTAGAAATCATACTTTATTATCTCAAATTCAAAAACTTCTGGTGTTTTATTTGCTAAATTTTGAACACAATTTCATTCTGTTTTTGTTTTTTTTTAATGTTCAGATCCAAATATCAGAAATATTTAGATGTTACTTGTGACTGCAAAATGAATTAGATTCAGCATATTGAAAATATTTGAAAAAACTGTTATCAATCTTTAAATTTACTAGTCACTTTCAAATACAGGATGGGTACAGATCCCACATCTATTCTCAGTAGTACTGAGTCTCTAAGGTGAGTAAGATCGCAACTGGACTGAGGGTCTGCTGATCTCAGAGTTCTGCAAGTACTTGACACTAGTCAAACACAGGACTTAACATCACTACCAGCGCCTTCCGCTCTAGTCCCATTCCTAGTCTACACTAATGCCTCTGAAATCCCACTAAGTTTTAGGAGTAATGCACTTGCTGCCTCATACTTTATATGCATTATATCTATTTATACAATCTCTTAAAAGAAAGTATGGATAGAAACTTACTTTATCTAATAGTGAAACACCCAAAAGTCTTGTTGAAAAAGTTTAATTATGGGTGAAGAATTTAAAATAGATGCAAATAATATCCAGCACATATCTATTTAAGCTTTAGAGGATTGATTAAAGATCAATACATTAACAGGAAACCATAGTCAAATTTGAATCCAACCTTTTCAAACCAAATTATTTCTAGAGAAATAACCTTAATAGCTTTTTCTAAAAGATTGGGTATGAAATCAGCATTGACTCACGAAGTCTAATCTTTTTAATATTTTCAAAATTCTCACATGTACTACGTAATCTTCAGGCCTCAATCAAGAATTCACTTAAATATAAATTTAATTTGTTAAAAGGAATGTAAAAATTTTGATTGCAAACCTTATACAAAGATAATATATTTTGTTACTCATTAAATAAGTCAATGAGTCAGTTAATTAAAGGATTAAATTATATGGAGAACAGATGGGAATGATTTTAAACCACTTTAAAGTTATTTTAAATTCAGCAAGGAGGATGGTGAGGCTTACCCTCTTTTCAACTAATTTATGATCTCTTTTGCCAAAATTCTTAGTTTTATTTTCTCAAGTAAAAAAGTATTAAAGTTCAAGAGGATTGACTATGCTTTCATCAAAATGTTACAGCTCTGGAGAAAGAAGCCAATACATTCAATATTCAAAAAAAAAAAAAAAAAAAAACAGCAGGGTAAAGAATTTAATAATGGTTCTTTAATTTTTGAAAATCCATAATATCTGTCCCTATAAGTCATACTACTTTGAGCAGCAAAGAATTCTGCGATTGATAAGGAGTGTTCAATTGTTTGTGACCCTGGATTAGATGAATATAAACAGAATCTGTTATAGAATAACTTTCTCTGGCAAAGAGAAGTAATTCTATAACATCCCCAGATGATGGCATATGTATGTATATATATATATATTGCTTTCTAGCACTTATGCAATATCATTTCCTTCAAATTGAATATTAACGTAAGAAAAAAAGGGGAGGAACTTAGTTTCAATTTGTAAATTTTTATTCTTCACACCAAATTATATGAGATGTTTCGGCTTATTCCATCTTCAGTCCTATAATAACCAAAAATATTATATATATCCTATATATAACAGTTCCTTTAAATCTTTTGGACATTTTCTTAATAAATATATTATACCCACATGTGAACAATATTTCTCCTTCCTGAATAATAAGTCTTATTGTGAGACATAATAGGCCAATGGTGAAACAATTGGTCCAATTAGAATAAATGTCCATTGTTTAAAGTATCCTTCCCGCCCAGGTGAATCTTTTATTTATAATATAGAAGGTTGTCCTGAGCCATGGGTGTTTAAAATGGGGTGGCAACCTGTAGATAGCCCCTCCCTCCAATGACCCTAAGTGGTTGCAAGGGAGGCTAACACAGCAAATAAATAAAGTATCCTTACCCAGGTTACCAAATTTACGTAAATTAAAATAATTCTATTTTGAATAAATTGCATGGCAGAAATATTATTTAATCAAGCACAAAACACCAAATCCTACCTTCCAAATTTAATATATATATATATACTCACATCATAACAAGCTAGCCTTGATACCAGGAATGACCCATGTTCATTTCCAAAAACAAGCTGTAAACCCTCTTTTTGACCTCCTTTAGATATTCCTTATCAGTCAACCTGATTGGTTTTTTAATTGTATTATTTTATTTTTATATGCTGAGGTTGATTAGGAAAAAAAAATTAATGCTATATGATTAGCACTTTTTTTTAGTCCATTCAGTGGACAATTTTTTTATATTTCTAATTATATATTGCTTTTCTGTAAATTTAAGATTAGAATGAAATGATTTTAGTGCTGTCAAGAACCTAGTTATTCAGAATGCCAGCAATATATTTCATTATAATTTTGGTTTAACTCCAGTATCTCTATGTCTTACTCATAACCTTGTTCATAATGCCTGCAATCCCTACAAATAATACTCCCCCCATAGAACAACCATTCTATTTCATTATTGAATTTATAGAAACCATTTTCTCAAATTAAATTCAGGCCTTCTATGAATATATTTTTATTGGAGTAAAAGGTTTAATCTAATCCCAATTATTTTATATGCTTTTTTCAGCAGGATCTGAATAAATAATGATGTCACACCTAACTAATAAATAATTCCCTTTCATATATGAGAATATACTATTGTCCATGTAATTGTAGTGCTTTATCTAAGATTAATTGGTCTCAATTAAAAATCAGTAAATTACTGAATCTCTTGGGTTAAAAAGGAAAAAACAAATTTTTCATTTTGGTCTTGCATTTCACTACAAAAATCCATGTTTGTATCCAGAATTCAAGAGAATTAATTATGCTTTTACCAAGATTTTATAGCTCAGGAGAATGAAGTCAATTTACACATAAAATAAAAATACAACAGGGTAAATAAATTAATTCTGGTTCTTTCATTTATAAAACACAAATTGTCTGTCCCTACACACTACTTTGAGCAGCAATGAATTTCGTCCAAAAACAATTAGCAAGGAGTGTTCAATTGTTTGTGGCCCTTGATTAGTCAAGTACATACAGAATCTGTTACAAAAAAAAACAACAAAAAAACTTTCCCCAACAAAGAGAAAAAACCTCTCCAGATGATGGCATATAATGTTATCTAGCAGCAGTTTTATTATACAATATAATTTCCTTCAAATTTATTATTAATAATATGCTCACATCACACATTATCCAATAGAAAAATATGTTAATAATAGTTTTATCTCAACTTCATACACTGTAGACTTCATGATGCCTAATATTCCATGCAAATATTATGATTAGTCTTGGGTTCATTTCCTAATAATTTAAAAAGTACAATCTGTGAACCTACCTTTACAAAGCGACAATCAGAGCTAGTTAGGAAAACATGAACTAAGTTTAGTAGTTAAAATTCTGAACTGTAGAATATTCAAATATGATGATATTCTTCCGAATAGAAATAAGAGGGCACATTTTATATATATATATATATACTTCTATTCTGGTAAAGTAATTTGAATGTAACTAACTGCTCTCAACTTTACTGAAAGGGAGTGGGAATGACATTTATTATACTTCTGATAAGAATAAAGAAAATGTATGCATAAAGAGAATTCAAATTGTATTTACAACTCCAGTCTTCAATTAAGTAATATCTACACATATAAAAAGCTATTTGGCACAAAAGTATTAACATTAATAAGATCAACAATAGAATAAATAGGGTAAGTTGGGATATACACGAGTAGGAACCTAAGATACAGTCTTTTAAATCAGTTATGATATAACATCCATTGTCAATCAAAATTGAAAATAAATAATACATTTAAAAATATTTATAATTAAGAAAGAAAAGATTGGTATCTCAAGTTGATTGATAGCAAATAGTTTTGGTAAAACTAGGATTCCCACTTGACAGCATTAAAAATCAGGAGAAACTTTTTATCAAGTAGCTCCCAGTACTAGCTGGGATTCTTTCTTTAGAAGGAAATACAATGAATTTTATTAAGTAATACACCGAGTTCAGTCTCGGCAGGTTCATTTTTTGAAAATAGTTTCTGAGCTTAAAGATTGCAACCTGTTTACCAAAACTACTTGCTAAATAATTTAAAAGATGCCAAAGTTCATTAATATAAATAATATTCACAATTTGAGACAGGAAAAATATTTTACACGCATATAATTAGACCTAAAAAATACTACTAAAAATATTTATGGATAATTATTGTAATGAACTGGGGCGAAGCTATATAATTATAAGGGATAAAAAAAACTATCAAACTTCGCTCTATGAACATAAACTTACCAAGCAAAGTTCAACAGTTTTTTATCCCTTATATTTGTGCATACTTTTTAAGACTGTTTTAAGTATAAGGGAATAATAAATAACTTCATGGCTTTTGAAGTTATTGTACAAAAAATCATGTTTTCTTGTCTTCAAATTTTATACATCACATATAACATTTCATAAAATATTTATCAATAGCACAAAAAAAAAATAGTACATAAATATGAATTCATAAATAGTACTTGTAATAATTCAACTCAGATAGCCTGTATCATGTATAAAAACAAAACATGTAAGAATTAGACATAATTAAGTTAAATTAAAATTAGCAAGAGTGCTGAATTTAATATAACAAATTGTTTAAATAGAGGACTACATTGAACCTTGAAAGGATAGTCTATCTTATCGCAAATTACCATAAGTGTGTGTGTGTGAATTTGAGACAGAAAAAAAATATTAAATATGTTTTTGCATTTACATTACACAATGGGAAGTTTTTGTTGCATTAAATAGCCTACTTAATGCCTATAGTACAAAAATAGTTTTCTTTAGATGGGTCAGATAAGGAATGTGTTTATATTGGAAAGGGAATTTAAATGAATATGCAATTAGATAGAAAAGAATCTGGCAACATGAAATTCATATCACAAAATGGTTGATTTTTTAAATTTTCTTAATAAAGCATAAATTATTTAAATCAAACTCATAATTTGAAGGATGTGATGCTTTACTGTTTAAGAAATGAGTTCAAAAATCAAATAACTAATTAACATGTCTATGCTTTTCTTTTTAGAAGAATCTGAACCAAATTTGAGATTTAGATTCATCTTTCATGAGCTTGATCCATGAACTTCAATGAGATTAAAGTTTTAAAACCAATTTAACAGCCAAACCATTAAACTTATTGATTAGGGGTTGATAATGTTGTTAAGCTCATTGTTTGACATTTTTGATCCCATAGTTTTCATATCCAAAGATTATCCTGTAAATAGATGGATTGCGTTGAACAGATCAGAAAGTCTAAGCAAATGTAACAGTGTACAAAAATGTTCAGGGTTTTAGACAAGTAGTAAAATAAATATGATTAGGTATTAATTTATTTGTAAAATGCAAAGTTTTGGCTTAAGTTATAAGCCATCAGGGTTGAAATTAAAATATAAGAATAAGAGTATAAAAAATGAGTAAAGGTACAATGAAATTAGTGCTATTATATATAGGGAGGAAAGAAGAAAAAAAAGCATAATAATATAGAGTGGAGATTAGATACATCAATTATAAGTACCTTGAGATGAAAAGAGGAACATCTTAATGAGAATTATTCTTGTCCCATGTTAGACAGTGCAAAGTGAAATCATAGAGAAACAAAGCAAGGAAATGCAGGAAATAGAGAAATATGGCTTCAGTCTGTATGTCAAGAAGAAAAATGTGAAGAAAGCAAGGAATGAAGTAAAAGAGGTTGAAAGGAAAGGGAAGAAATTAAGATAATAAATACACTAAAGGGAGCTGATATGTGAATTTAGTGTCAATTACAGGAGTTTCTTCCATTGAAATAATCAGAAAATATTTGAATGCTATATTTGTCCAGTTCATAATTTAGAAAAGTACATATTAGATCAATATTGCACATGAGTATATTGGTCTCATAGGCAGATTCTGATTGGTATACTAGGCTGACTGACTTGTATTACCTCTTTCCACTCCTCTCAACCCTCACTATCTAATTACCACTGTGCTAAAGAAGCGTTTACAATGGTAACATTCTCTCTTTCTGGTTATTAAGTCAAAGATCTCATCACAAAATCCTCACATTTAAACATTTTTTTCCTCTCCTTTGATATGAAGCCTTATATTCCCCAATAAAATAGAAAAGTTATTCAAGTCCAAACTTTCTAACCTCTATTTAGGTTTCCAAGCTAATAAACTTCAACATATATATAGTTGCCACAGAGACCCTATATCAATTTCCTAACAGTCTAACATAGTTTATAAAATAAAATATTCTTTGACTAATAGTTTGGGTTCATATATTGGCCAAATGAATCATAGAAGTACTTTTTACTCAAATACATCAAAGTACAACAATATAGCATCATGTTTCTGAACACTCCTACCGTATAATTAGAGAAAACCACACAACTGCTTCTTAGCCTTTCCTTAACAAAAGACTGATTTCAAACATTAAGCACATAATTCTAAATTCTGCCTCCATTAATAATATACAGACAAAGATAATCCCTGCTACAGCCTATTCCAATACTTCACAAATAACACAATGGTAAAACCCCAGTTAATGATGCTTAGGTCATGGATTATCTAACAAATTAAAATTCCTCCATTGTCCTTAATTCCTTCTCTTTGACCTGTCAAATGACTATAACATACATCCTTATGCTCTCTACTTTCTTGTTTTCTCAATTATTTTACCTAATATTTTACAAGAAGCAAGAATAATTATTTCATGGAGATTTCTCTATATATCATTAGTTTATCTAATTAATGCATTCAAAATGACCATGGTTATAACAAATGTGAGGTGTGGGTGTCGAGTGAGGCATTTTAGTCTAGATTGTTTTACTCCTGTGACTGACACCCACATCCTCTTATCTAATTAATTTTGTATCTAGTCTTCACCTATTATTATATATTTTAAAAGTATTATTTCTCTATGAATATGTAAAAGTAGAATTTCATTTCATTCGATTTATTATTAATTTCATTGTTACTCATTTCATATATTTATATATGTGTAGTTTTTTTTTATTAGTGCACATTGACTGCCAGTGGTCATTAGCGCATGTCTAGTTACATTTTTCTTCCTGGTATTTATTTCAGCCCTGAAATATAATATAAACATAAGTTTGTAATGTCATTTACTGAACAAAATAATATCCAATTATATTATTTATTATACCTCTTCGAAACCCTAGCCATTTTTGCATGTTAAATCTGGTACTTTTAAATCCAAACCACAATAATAATTGCCAATATTTAATTTTACTCATACTCAACTTATTGTAGTAAATTAGAAAAATTGTAAACAAAAAACTACTGAAAAGATTAAAATGAAATTTGATATTTTGCTTGTGAAGTATGTAATTTTATATTAACATAAATAAATAGCCCTAGAGAATTTAATCAAGGATTACAATTTTAAAATACCTATAACTTTGAGAAGTTAACATTTATCTGACTGGGTTTCAAACTCAGGTTGATTAAAGTGCCAAAATCAAAAATTTTGCTCACATATTTTTTATCAAGCCTTAAAGACAGATTTTCAATTCCACAGCATTCCAATTAGCTTATTTTATAGTTTTAGCAATTTTTATGATTAATAATATTTTTGAAAATGCATAATATAATAGATTAATAAATATGTAAGAAAATAAATAGTTGTAGAATAGTATACAGTATATTTTTAAGCTAGAACTAAAATCACTTAAAGAAAAATGAATATATTTTCTCAATATAAATAATGTAACCAATGATAGATGTGAACTTTTCTAAATATTTCTTTCAATACACAAAATTTGACTTACCCTAATTTAATATCAAAAACATTCAATTTCAACAAAATACCTTAAACTCATCATATAAAAAAAAAAAAAAAAACTCTTTTTTTATTGGTCAGTAAAACTCAAGCTATAACAATTTGTTTTTTTCAAAAAGTTTAATGAAGTCAAGCAATTCAATGCAATTCATTTACCACAAAAAAAATGCTGGGAGATGAAGATATATGTAGGGATGTATTAAACTAATCACTAACACTAGAATGTGGAATGAAAACAAAATTCACTAAATAATTATATGCATTCAGGTCATAAAAAAAACTATAACCTCTCTCCAATTGAGATCACATAGTTACAAAGCAAAACAACTCTTAAATGGTCAGTTTACTAAATGCAAGATGAGTCATTGTTAACAAGTACAAAAGTAAAAAATAACATTTAAACCTTTTAAAACTACTTATGACCATAAATATACTCTCTCTGTGTCAAGCTTAATGTGACACATAAATTTAATCCTTTTATAAATTTTTTCTTATAAATAATCACATCATAAATAAAATTGTAGCATAACAATAAGCTTCTCTTAGTGTAAATAGATCCTTAGAATAGAAATTTAGATCCTAGTTAACAATATAAAATCGGGATGACAATTTCAATAAAATTCAATTTTGCAAATGAAAATTTGCAGAGATGACCTACATATATGAATCTAAAAACAACTTGTCAGTTCTTTACTTGATCTGCAGATCTAGTCATAATATACTTTTCTATTACAACCAGAGAAGCTTTCCTTTTTTCAAGAATATTGTGTCTCCTTTCTGACTCCTACATAGTATTTGGCAAAACTAACATACATTTTTTTTTTCTTTAAATAGTTAATTTATTTTCAGTGTACTTGAAAAATTGGAATGTTGATTTTAATATCTAATTTTGGGGCAAAATTATTTAAAATCTATCTCTGAAATTACTTTAAAGTGGACAAAATAAGAACCAAAAAAGTTCTTCAAGCAGGAGCTGCATATTCCTTAAAGATATATATGAATGATGGAATTTAATAAACAAACCAGAGAAAACAAGTATGGAAATGAATGGCCAGCATGCTTTTATTTAGACTGTCCGGGAAGGAAGAGTGGGAGAAGCTTTTAATCATCTTAATTAAATTAGTAAATTTCTTCCTTAACAAGCACTTTTCATAAAAATGTTATAGAAGACAAAAATTTAAAAATACGTTTTACACTTATTATCTTTTAACACTTTGTGATAAATCATAAATAAATAATGCCCCTCCTCAACCGGTACTTTTTTTCACAAAATAATCGTAATTTTTACAATTAAAGTACTTTATCCATCCTATTATTGTTATTAAAATCTTCTTCCAAGATGTCATGCGAAGAGTATTATATTGTTGTTTTATCAAAACTTTCACAACATAGGGTTATCTGTTGATAAAAGAGCTTTCAAGACATCAATTAATAACTGGAGCTTCTGCAAGAAAAGTGAAGTATGGGAAGCTGGAGTAACGTGCATCAACTGTAATACCTATTGGAAACTAATCTCATAACTGTGATAAAGCTTTAGATAAAATAAAACTGTAAAAGTTATCTAGAGCTTCTATACTCTGGTTTTATTTTAAAATGTCAGATACTTTGAAGTATAACTTCATGCAATTAGCTGGAATAATTGAAGATTCAGAGAGAGAGAGATGTTGAGACACCAAGGACAGTTAAGTTTAAAGAAAAAGCTAAGATGTTTATAATTGCAGATATTGTCTACAGCCATCTTTAATATATTAAACATAAAAAGTCAGCTTTTGAGGTATACTACATTCAAGAAACTTTAAGAAGGTATTAAAAGTATGATATTATGGCAACAGCCTAAAAAGGAAGTTTTTGATGAAAGGGATAGTTTGACAAATCATTTTTTGCGTCTGAGTAAATTTTCTCTAATGAAAATTAAGATGAAAGGAAGATATTCAAAGAATAAATTAACTATATCCTAATGTGAAGGACTCCATCTATTTAGCATGTGACTAAAGCAGCAGTGGATAGTGAAATTTACAAATAAAATAAACATTAATATTAATAACAATGAATGTAATATGAAAATAATGTAAAATCATAATGATAATATGTAACAATATAATTATATATTCATATTATAATTCATACATCATTATCATTATATAATAATATAATGATATATGAATGCATATCTTATCTTTTACCTAAAAGCACAGCTTACTTAATAGCTTCATTGGTGACCTAAAAGATCTTAAAAGGTTCCAGTGCATTTGACCTGCAGGAGGAACACCTGCAACAATACAAAGGGAGGAGATATTCAATTGAAAAAAACAAAGGGTGCAACTGGCTGCCAGACAAGTTTTTCATTACATAAATTTTGCTGATGCAGGCGTAATGAAAGATAGATTTTTAGACTGCTGATAATTTGCATCCAGGAATTGTTTTTTCCTCTTTTAATGGCTTATTGAGGTAATAGTTAGAACATGTATTATAACTTAAGTAAAATTAGAGGATTCTATAATATGACAAACTAAAGAGACTGTATCCCTATTGAAAATTCTATTTTTTGACCGGTTTTAGCTACATTGCCATCTTTAGACCAGAGCAGCCATACAACAAAACTGCATTCTCCATTGGCAGTATGCAAACTTTACCTGTACAGTAGACGTATAAATGAGTGAGGATGTAGACGATTTGTATGGTTGCATTAGCCTTAAGAATAGCCAAAACTGACAATAAAATTAAAGTTCAGCAGGAAAGCAAACCATTTTGTTAAGCTTAGACAGAATATTGATGAAACATAGGGGGGAAGAAAAGAAAAACTGCCAACAATGACTAGCAAAACTCAATTTCTGCTTAATATATATAAGTAATATAAATAAAATAACTATGCAACAACTATTTTCAACATTTAAATCTTCATTTAAATCAATAAAGCTATTATTAGCTTTAAAAAAAAGCTAATAATATTCCAAAATATGTTATAAGTTTTTTTCTAAAAATAAAACTGAAGGTTTAAATGCAAATATATACACATTTTAATGCTCTTTCAATATAAAATTATTATCTATTAGATAAGAATAAATTATCATATTACATAGACACTATGTGTGAAACATAAAAGAACAGAAAGGTGTTGAATTTAGTGCTATAATGGAAACAAAAAGAGAAAAAAAGAAACTCTATATACATTATTGATCAAAATTTGAAGCAGGAAAATACTATTAAATGCCTTATTTATAATATGGTTTGTTCATTTATGACATATGTAAATTAATAATTAAACGTGGACATCATTACATTTAATATTAATTAGGAATATTTAGATGAATAAATCATTATCTCCAAAATATTGTAGTCATATTTTAGAATCCACATTACAATTGTATGTACTCCACGACAGTAGTCAGTTATCTGTAAGTTATGAGTTTTCTTCTCTTTTTGAAGCGACTTTCGAAAGATGGGTGGCTGACTGCCTTATCATACTTCTACTGATGATAAGGCAGCCAGCATCCCTTAAGAGAACAAACTTTCTGCCCTGCCAAGAGCCATTAACTTGTGATATTTAAAAAAAAAACATGTATTACAGGATGGACCCTTTTTATTGGACTATCAAACACAGTGCTTTAAGCATCAGCTAATTATAGAATCTATTTCAATAAAATTAGAAAATGATTTATATCTTGTATTTTTTTTCACTCACAGAAAAAAAAAAAAAAATTCAAATATTTTTGCTGCAGGGTTATTGCAGTACAAAGTATGTTCACAGACTAAAGTAGATATATCAATGGAATAGAAAGTAATTCAAACTTTGGAAAACTTCAATATTTTTTCAGCTAAAGAGTTTTTGGATCTGCAATTCCAAAATCAGACCTTGGTGATGGGACTCTTCATTCCAAAAGTTAACTAAAATAAATATTGAAATGGGCATAGTTTAGTATACTTTCATCCTTACGACTAATAGTTTTAATAAGTTTGTGCTTAATACAAAAGCTATGAATTATTTTCTATAAGATATTATTAAAGTTCAAAATCCATTTTTGAGTCTGTAACAATCTATTAGAAAATAAATAATTAAATATCCACGGATAACAAAAAAATTTAGCAGTGCTTAAATTGAATGTACCCAAACATTTATCAAGTGACATTCACAATTCTTCATAGAGAAAAAATAAATTTTCTACAAGGGAATTAAATTGAATTCAGCACCTACTGTGTACAAACTTGGTAACAGGAAAAAATAAAGTAATTTATAGAAAATGTTCTATGCATGTATCAAATTTTTTCACTTTAAAAGTATGAAATATAGTAAAAAAACTTTAAGTTGGTAGAAAGGAAGGTCACTTTCTAAAAAGAATCCTGAATTTATCAAGTGTTCTTTTTTTCATAAAACCACTTTCTTTTTATTCACAAATTATACATGTGAAAATAATATATATACACATAAGGTATGACCAAGCTAAAGGTCAAACAAATAGAAAGACACTTCATTCTTATGGAGATACATATTTAAGATACATTGAGTTTAACAGTCAGAATTGTAAAACCATAATGGTATTAGTATTTTAATATTAATAAAAGTGTAGTAGTATTACCATATTAATCTAAGTGTTTATACCGGCTATTAAAATCTTTTTCCATCCTCTTATATAAGTCACAAATGTTTGCTTTTATTTTGTATGAGCATGAAACTTTTAATATGCTATACAAATATTTTTTTTAATTGAGCACCAAGGTAGGCATCAATAAACCAGGACGGTTGACTAGTACTCATGGGTAGAAGAACCTGAAAATGAAATACGGGGAAAAATAAAAAAGCATTAATAAAAAATAAGTATATCACAAATGTAATATTGACGTAATGCAAATGTAAGGTTAATGTCAAATGAATCAAAATTAAAAGGTAGAAAAATTTTAATGCTCTGATAAAATATCTATTAATATATACTTGTTTCAAAAAGTGAAATTTATTTTGTTGTAAATAACATATGAGTTTTGTCAGTTATCTAATCTATGAACAAGTAGATATGTATCAAATCATAATAATAATTTAATTTTTTTTTTTATTTCCTCAATATTCAGTACATAATTCCTAATATTTTAATCTGGCATTCTATTTTGAATAGCATAAATAACCAATGCATTCTTCTACGATACAATGAGAAAAGGATGATGCTTGGTAGCTGTCACTATCAATCAACAAAGGGACATTACAGAGGGGGATAACAGACAACATTAATGATTACGTTAGTCACATATTCACTCACAATTGTACCAGCAAGAACTTATATCAGTCAGTGATGGAATAAATTCTTCACTTTATTGCATTTATCATTTTTTTTTTTTTTTTTTTTTTACAAAAAACAGATTTTTCATTGGAAAAAAAATTCTGACCGAATGTAGCTATTGAGGTAGTTCTCATGATAGATATTAAAATGAAGAGTATTTTTGGCCGTAGATAGTATTATTTTATAAAACATCTGATAGATATTAATTTTTTTTTTTAAATATAGAACTCCAAACCCTACCTACTAAACATCAAAAATGGTAGTAAAAAAATACACATGCAAGTGAGTGTGACAATGCTCTACAGACCCCATCAGTTTTAATGATATTCAATTGTTAAATGCAAAACAAAAGGCTAAGTTCATTAATGAGTAAAATTGGACCAAAAGGAGTTGGGGAAGTATGGGTAAAAAGCATTTTTCGATGTAGCATAACATTTAGTTTAGAGTAATGAAACTCAATCAGCATTATATTATTGATAAAAGAAATATTTTAGTAATGAAATAAAACAATTTGGAGTGGGGTTTACCTATAACATACATCTTATGGTTTATAAGCCAAAATTAGTTATTTTCTTAATGAAATTTTGCATGTCCCTTTTAAATGTAAAAATAAAAACTGAGTTTATTAAAAAGTGATATTGAATTAATAAGGAAGGGGTTTGCTTCAAATGCCAATGTCATAATAGACTATTCTTCACTTATTACTGATTCAGAGGTTATCCATATTTCTAATGATAAGCAATCCGAAAATAACAAGAAAGACACAGCTGATTATTTTGCCTATTACTGTTACACACTGGGCAAAAATAATTAATGATTATTAATTTAGGACTAGTAAAAATATATTTAAACTATTTAGGTTATTTTGATGCATTGAATTAGTACTTAAATGCATATAAATAAGTTATAACAATATTTTTAAGAATAGAAATTAGTAAAATTATTGCAGCCCAAACTCAGCCAATTAAAGGTTTAAAAAACCCAAGTAAAAAATGAATAATTAGTAAATGACATTTGCCCACAAAATATTTATAGGTAGAAAAAAAATACTTAGCATGAGACAACTAATATCCTTAGAAAATATAATATCCTAAAATCCTTGAAACCTTTATCTACATACAACAATAAATAGCCAATAAAACAGTATCAGTTGTAAACACCAATTTCGGTTGGATGAAAGATTTTCCTTTAGATTGGCTTCCAGTAACATTTTATCGATGAAGTAACAATGCTCATCAACCACAAATTAGGATTAAGGTATGTTTATTATCCCCTACTTAATAATAAAGCGTAGAAAAAATAAATGAAAAAGTGGTTTACCCATTAATAATGGCAAGTTGATGATTGACTAGAATTCGATGTGAAGTATTCAGCATTCATTATTACAGTGTTGCAAGCCTTTCCATTTGACTGAAGTCTGGCATAGCCTTAACACAGATTACTTTCTTAACTTGTGGTTTATGGTATATATGTGAGCTTCTTCTGGAACTATAACTTTTTAAAGATCTTGTAGCACAAGAATGAGATATTGAATCAGAACTTTGATTGACAGAAATCACATTATATTGATAATCCTGGGGAACTGGACGTAATTCGATTTGTTGACAAGTAGGAGTATTAACTGAATGACAGTTGTATTTTTTAAGAAAACACACCAGTATTCCTAACATAATGAAAATATACGTCATACCAACAACTCCACATATTATCATGTATCGGTCAAGTTTTTCTAATGGAATCATACTGGGGAAAAATTAAAACTGTTTAAAAAAAAACAAGCAATATTCACTCGATACATTTTAACTGATAACTTTCAAATGACTACCAGAAATTGGTTAGAATACAAACAAAACAAAGAATTTATCGATTGTTTTTGACACATGAGGACAAGGAGGTAGTATAGTGAAGTTAAGTAAATGAAACCAACTGTCACTTCTTTGTGAATGAGATAAACCTATCACAGTTATTCTTATCTAGGAAAGAACAAATGTCCAAATACTTTTTCCAAAGCTAGAAAACCCTTACCAGAGTATATGTAAAACCGTCTGATGTCAAGTAAATTATTAACCATCTGCTCAAGCGCAAAGAACCCGGCTAAGACTTTTTCACTGATTAAATACATCGTAATCTCTTAAAAAACAAAATAGCAGTTTTTTCCTAACCTACCTCTTTTCATATAGATTTCCTATTTCAAATGACCCACAAAAATCTAGATGACCTACTCTAAGTTTCTGAGAACGAAGCTTCTCATATTATGAATAGATTTTATAATTTTTACCGATAAAAAAATTACATAAGACACCCTTATTATTTTAGAAAACAAGGATGCAGACAAATGAATTGAGAAACAAGGGACAAAAGTATAATCAGAAATTACGATTTTTTTTTTTTTTTTTCATCTCGACTACCTTGAGCTATAGGCTAAATATTTACCCTGAACAACAATATATTGTTTGAACAACCTTTACATAATCAACAATGGGATCCCTAGAAATATGATTTATTTAGAGGAAACCCCCATCGTAAAAATAACTCACAAAACAGTGCCAATAATACGCCCTAACACTGATCAATACATAAAGAACCTTTAAACACACAATGATAGAATAAACTTATTAGAATCCAAGTTTACAACTGAAGCATTTTTTTAAGAATCAGGTCAGCTGCAACCTACTCCGAATATTCAATGACATTTTAAAAAAAGTACTACACTTTTTGGACGAACAAGGAAAGACTGGATACGGGATCTTAAAATAACTATATTAGTCCTTATTATATATATATATATACTTGTCCAAGTTTTTCGTTAATACCCTTACAGGGCGACTAACTACGGTGATTTACCATGCTTCATATTTTCAAACAAGCAAGGGATTATTATAGTTCCTTCTAGCAATAAGTATAGATCATTACTAGGTTCTGAAAAAATGAAAAATATTAACCATGAATAAAATGAGAGTTTGTTGACCGTAGATATTATTCTAAGATGATTTTAGTTGAAGTTCGGTCAAGGTAGATCCAAAAAACACAAATTTAAAAAATGTATTTTTTAATAAAGGATTATCTGCCAACGTTTCGGCTTACATTGTAAGCCATCGTCAGGGCTGTAGAAATACAATGTCATGAGAATACAATAATAATTGAAATTAGTTTAATAGAGAATTGCAATAATATAATGTAATATCAAGAGTATGAATGTAGAAAGCTATGTAAGAAAATTTAAAGTTAATGAAAAACAATTTGAAAAAGAACCAATTTGAAAAAACATGCAACAGCTTATTGACAAGAAAAAAATTGAAATATCATTAAAGCAGTAATTTGCCACACCTACCTATCATGAAGATGAGAGAGGACGTCCTGTCCCTAATTCTAAGATGATTTTAGTTGGGGTTCGGTCGAGAACTCCTCGACCGAACTCCAACAAAAATCATCTAAGAATAATATCTACGGTCAACAAACTCTCTTTTTGTCCTGTCCCTAAGTTCACATTTCCATGACTAAATTATATAAATTTTACTTTTACACAAAGTGAGAGGTAAAAGGAGTGGGGGGAGCAGGTAACAGGAAAAATGTTTGACAGGTTTATTGAGACGGAGGACTGATGGTTTTTAGAATGTTGAAAATGTTAGAATACGTTGAGGAAATTTGTTCTATGTCTGTTCTGTCGTTAACTGGATAGTGTTGTAAGTTGATGTGAACAGTTTCAGACAAAAGACGTTTGTGTTGATAGGGTTCAGTGGAAAGAATGGTTAAGCTGTCGAAGTCAAATGTGTGTGCTTCATGAAAAACATGTTTGGTGAGGGCAGTTTTTATTAGTTTATTCTTGATGTCATTTTTATGGTTATTAATTCTGCGGGAAATCGGGTTTTTTGTTTGTCCAATGTAAGAACCTTGGCAATGCGGTGTGGAACAGGGAATTTTATAGACGACATTAGTTCTGTTAGGAAGGGGGATGGGGTCTTTGAGGATGGTGTAAATAGATTTTAACTTGTTGTTAGTGGAAAAAGAAAGCTTGAGGTTAGGAAAAGTTTTTCTGAGAGATTTCTTAATATTTTCAGACAGTTAACACTCTCTGACAAGATTTTCCACAGAAAAAATATTAAACGTGTTACTGACATCCTCCTGTCCAATGGTTTTCCTACTCACACCATTAAAAAACTTGTTAAGGAATTTTTGATTTCCACTTCTCCAACTTTCTCCCTCCCCCAAAATAACGACCTCGTTTTCCGTTCTCTTCCTTATATTCCAAAACTGTCTGAAAATATTAATTGTCAATAAGTTGTTTGTTTACATGTTTTTTCAAATTGGTTCTTTTTCAAATTGTTTTTCATTAACTTTAAATTTTCTTACATAGCTTTCTACATTCATACTCTTGATATCACATTATATTATTGCAATTCTCTATTATACTAATTTCAATTATTATTGTATTCTCATGACATTGTATTTCTACAGCCCTGAAGATGGCTTACAATGTAAGCCGAAACGTTGGCAGATAATCCTTTATTAAAAAATACATTTTTAAATTTTTGTTTTTGGATCTACCTTGACCGAACCCCAACTAAAATCATCTTAGAATTAACCATGAATAAATTGCAAAAATGAATCAATAAATGTATTAAATGATAAAATCTTTATAGAAAAGTTTTTATTACTATATTCGTCGAAATTGTAAAAATAAATCATTATAAAAATGGTAATATCGAAATTTTACACAGTTATAATAATGGTGACTTTAACTTCGTCAAAATGATGTAGCCTAACCTACTCTCTCTTTTTATTTATTTTTTTATTTAGAGAGATATCCTTTCCCTCCTATATATATTTTTTTTTTTAAAGGATTAGGGCTAAAATAGAAGCCCAAGTTAATACAATACTTAAACTTAAAAAAAAAAAAACCAAAGAAAAGATTTTTTTCTGTTCCCTAAATTAAAATATTTCAATTCATCTAGACATGAGTAATCTAGGGAAACATCTGATCTCATATTTCCTATACATTTGGAGGAACTAGAGCCTGCCAGGTGCCTAAATTCTCCATTTTATTGGGTAAAGATGACGGAGCCAAACCTTTAGACTGACTTTTTCTCTATTCTTTTATTTTATTTCTTTTTTTATTCTATAAAATATTTTTCACTAGGGTTTTCTCTTCATAAAAATCCAATTTACAAAAATTTAGAATTTAACAAAATGCAATTAAAAAAAATTACAAAAAAAAAAACAAACTAAAAACTCGCAGGATTCAGCCATGTTACAGTGACATATTCAAAGAATTATTCGATTACCGTTTATTTTTTCCCCGATTTAGGGGTTATCATGAGAATACATAAGGTTCCTCGTCATGTAAATGTAGCATCGTCTAGTAGAGCATTGACTGAGAACAGGTAACACCAAGGACATTAACAACCAGTTTCGATGCCACGACACCACCTTTAGGTTCTATAAATATGTATCACAAACACACAAAAAAAAAAAAACATCAATAACGGTAAAACTAAATGTTTTTGGCACCGAAACTGTAATCCATTTCTGACGTCATTATGACGTAGCTTTGCATTTGACTTACTTTTTTTTTACCCTTTCCGTCAGCAGAATATTCTTTAAAGGGGGCCTTTCTCTCGTATTTTTTACGAATCAAAAATCCATAGACAATAAAGTTTTAAAAACTCTCTGGGTTTAATCATGTCATTCTGATAAAGTCAACCAAGTGTAAGTAATAGGCGCCGGATACACTAAGGTTTTCCCCTGAAATAAATAATATGAATTGTAAAAATAAAAATTTTCTTGAAATAAAATCAGAGTTTTATGATAACAGAACAAAGGAGGAGAAGTACAATGTTTATTATTAAAAAATGGAGTCTTCTTTCGTGTAAGTAGTTCCTACCGTAGTTTATTAAAAATATTTTATTTTGTTGTGGTTTTTAATCCCACGTAAATTTTAAACAATTAATGAGAGGGAACAGAAAATAAAAAACTATCTGTCCTCGCCAGGAATCGAACCTGGACCTAATTTAATAAAGTAAATGACGAGAGTCGACAAAATGTATGACAATGTCAGCTACTTCGAGTTTAAGACGAAGTTCTCGTCTTTCTCGTAAGTTAGGCTCTCGCTAGTGAAGAGGGCATTGAGTGAGATATCTGGCTGTCCTTGTGGTGTAATGGATTAATTAGCATTCCAGCCTGGATAGCAGGAGGTCCAGGTTCGATTCCTGGCGAGGACAGATAGTTTTTTATTTTCTGTTCCCTCTCATTAATTGTTCGTAATTTATTAATAGTATAATTTGTATAAATGTTTTTGTTTTCAGTTATATGTTGTTGTAACGTTCAAATTTCATATTGAGGAATATTTGAATTTCTTTCATTTTATATCACTTGTGATATTATTATTAATGTAAAATATTTCATACTATCTATTTGGGTCAGTGATATGAGTTATATAGCCTGAAGATGGTGCGGTTACATCCAATCCGGTTGTTAATAAAGTAATTCAACAGGAAAGTCAATCTTTTAATTAAACCTAAAGGTAAGATTCTGCTTAGAATTGTTTATTGTCATAATTGAGGTAGATTATTACAATAATTAACACAGTTATATTAGGAGAGTTATTATAGGTGTACAACACCTTAAGTTATTTTCCATAACTTCATGTAGTAAAAGTACTACATTAATTTTAATGTATAAATTTATATAAAGTAATTATACGATTTTGTTTTCAGTTTTTAAACAAAATATTCGTTTATAACAAATTAATGTCATAGTGAAGCGTACGGAATTTGTTTACTTTTTAGCATTATTGGCTAATAAAATTTAAAGCCACAATTGATACTGAATATTTATTAGATAACAAACGTAGTTCTTAATAGCTTATAATTTTTTCCATTAGGGGCGCATAGCTAATCGCAATGAACTTCTCTGATGGTACTTCGTTGTTGAGAAGGTTATATGTTATAAACAAGAATTGAAAATTGCTCTTCACTCTAATTTATATTAAACTATAATAAGGTGCTTGTATCTCTACCATGGCTTTTTTGAGTAGATATCGTAGTTTCCTAGAACAAAAGTCAACATTTTATCCCTGTATTTTCAACTGTTATAAATACTCTTCTGGTGAATCTCCTCAAGACCCTAATTCTAAAGCAAGCCCCAAAGTATCTTTAAAAAAAGATATATTGCAAAAAACTCCGATTGGTTATTATTATTCTTTATTTATCCAGATACTGAATATAAAAAGGTTACTCTTCTTATATTTAAGGGGCTTTTTTTAAATTATTTTTTATCTCAGTTTTCTAATGTTTCTTCAGGTAAGCTTGATGAATTCGAAGGACAACATCCTTATGGAGAAAAGGAACCCCTACCTGAATTCAAGGATGGTGTAAACCCAGAAACAGGAGAAATTGGGGGACCTAAAGGGCCTGAACCGACTCGCTATGGGGATTGGGAAAGGAAGGGGAGAGTTTCTGATTTCTAGATTTTACTTGTTTAATAAATTATTTCTTGGCTGTTATTAATTTAAACAATATTTCCTTTGTAGTGCTGTATGACTGTTAAACTCTTAAGTGTAGTCTATAATTAAAAAAAAATATTAGAAAACAGTACCTTTTTTAGTGGAGCAAGGGACAAATTTTAAGTATCATGGTTAATAACTAGATAGAAAATATCAGTACATGTACAAGCCATGTCAGTACAGCAGAGTTGATCAATCTGAGTCCGAAATCTTTGGTCCTATCTAATATTAAGTAATTTAGGTTTGTAATTTTTGTGTAAAGGGTTCGCAGTGATAACGAATGGTGAAATAATTTATAATTGGATGTTATAATACTCAAAGTAATATTTGTAGTCCACTGAAAGTCTTAGTCATATTTCTCATAAATTAATATTGTGTCATCTTGAGTGATATGTATGAAAAATCAAAGAAAGTTCTAATGAGAGGCCTTTCATGAATATTCTTGGGAAAATGATATAAAAACAATTTTCTCTTAATTAAAGTTTGCACGAGGAAGCTAATATGAAATTGTTATTTGGGGCTTGAGAACTTTTACACATCGTAGGATTATAAGTTCACTTTATTTCAGAATGTGTATAGGTTACATAATTTGTTTAATTAAGAATGTTAGAAACCTGCTGAGGCTTCAGTAATTTAGTCTTTTTCTATTACAAGTTTTTTATAAACCTATTTTGCTACTTTGTGGTGTGTTCTAGCTTGATTCACACATAAAGAAGTATGGAAACCATTACACCCTTGCCCACTATTAACTTATTCTTGGTGTGGTATGGACTTAATCATCATTGGTGTGCTGTCTTTTAATGGAACAGCTATAAAAACTTGGGCAATTGGTAAAATCAAATAATCACCTAAATTTCAAGTTTACTTGCAAAAAATAAACAAAAAACCTTGAGACTTGTATGTTACTTATAAACTTATTAAATAAAAAAATACTAATCAATGTGATATTGAAAAATGAGAAAGAAACAAAGCAGAACAACATGACTTATGGATGCTATCTATCTGATACTAGATGTAATTATAACAAGGTCAATGATTACTATGGCACCCTACTGTTTGAACCAATCAATAAATTATTACATGGGACAAAAAAATTTTCCAACATTGCTTGGGGGGTGAAGGCTTTTTTCACTTCTCGAGGTGGGGAACTTTACAGAGTAAATCATGGAGGAAGATATTACAAGGAGTTTAAATAATATTTGATCATCTATCTGTGAAGATTGGCTTGCAATGTAAGTGGAGACACTGGTATTAGAAATAAATATTCTTCTTAATTCAAGAGTCCTACACATTCAGTATTATATAAAATCGGAGTCTAGAGAATTATTTTTCTAGTTACTATATATATATTATAATTTTGTATTTTTATTTCCCTAATTAAT
>KZ807847.1:217463-232794 GCA_000696205.2 Oncopeltus fasciatus
TGTATTTTTATTTCCCTAATTAATTTTTTGGGACAAAAATAAAAATGAAGAAAATCAATAATATGGAGTTTTTTTTTTAACCGTAGATATTATTATTAGATGTTATTTTTGAGGGGGTTCGGTCAAGGTAAATCGAAAAATACAAATTTAAAAAAAAAAAATTTTTTTTTGGATCTATCTTGACTGAACCCCAACAAAAACAACATCTAATAAAACCAATTATGTAAATAATCTAAAGGGTTATTATGACTACCAATGAATATAGAACTATCATACCTTCTATTATCCGTCTTCTGTTGGCGAGCGCTTTCGGACATTTTCCATCCTGGTGACCGAATACATGTGTTCACTGTCACTGTCTGTATTCAACTTGAAGACAGTGACAGTGAACACATGTATTCGGCCACGAGGATGGACAATGTCCAAAAGCGCTTGCCAACAGAAGATGGTTTGCAGAAACCAATGAAGACGGATAATAAAAGGTATGATAAAACCAATTATTTAACCTTAAATTCTGGCTTTTCTAGTTCTTAGGCAGTATGAATGTAATAGTTCTGATGAGTGGAATTGTCATCCTTTATCTTGGTTTACTCATCCAATAGTTTTATCAAATGAAAATGAATTTTTACTCAACAAAGAATATTATTTTTACAAAAATAATATAGAAACATGTTTAATATGTCATAATCTAACAGAGAATAAATTAGAATATAAAACTGTGTGTAATAAACTATATAAAATGCATAAAACTGTGGGGTAAGGATAAGAGGGATTAGATAGTAAAAATACCTCATCCTTACTAAAACAAGAACTTTTTAGGTTACAAATTATTTTTTAATTTCAGCTACCAAGACCAAATTCCAGATAATCCTCTCATCATAAAATTTGACGGTCAAGAATTTCACCTCCAAATCGAGTTTTTATATTTTGAGGGGAATAATACTCTTTAATCCTAAGATGATTTTAGTTGGGGTTCGGTCGAGGTAGATCCAAAAAAACACAAAGAAGAAAATGTATTTTTTTTAATGAAGGATTATCTGCCAACGTTTCGGCTTACATTGTAAGCCATCTTCAGGGCTGTAGAAATACAATGTCATGAGAATACTGTAATATTTGAAATGAGTATAATAGAGAATTATAATATAATGTGATATCAAGAGTATGAAAGTAGAAAACTGTGTAAGACAATTAAAAGTTTATGAAAACAATATTGAAAAAAAAACCAATTTGAAAAAAACCAACAACTAATTGACAAGAAACAATTGAAATATTAAAGCAGTAATTTGCCACACCTACCTATCATGAAGATGAGAGAGGACGTCTTGTCCCTAGGTTCACATTTCCATGACTGGACATTATGGATTTGTTTTGAGTTATGAAATAGAAAGGGGAGTGGGGGTAGCAGGTACAAGGCAGGCGGAAGGTGTAAATGGAAAGCGGCCTGTTGCAAGAGAGGGCAATAAAAGGACAAAGGAAAAAAAGGGAAGGGTATTATTGGGAATAAGTGACTTTGGAACTGAGAAAAATGTTTTGACAGGTTTATTGAGACGGAGGGTTGTTGGTTTTTAAAATGTTAAAAATGTTAGAATAAGTTGAGGAAATTTGTTCTATGTCTCTTCTGTCGTTAACTGGATAGTGTTGTAAGTTGATGTGAACAGTTTCAGACAAAAGACGTTTGTGTTGATAGGGTTCAGTGGAAAGAATGGTTAAGCTGTCGAAGTCAAATGTGTGTGCTTCATGAAAAACATGTTTGGTGAGGGCAGTTTTTATTAGTTTATTCTTGATGTCATTTTTATGGTTATTAATTCTGCGGGAAATCGGGTTTTTTGTTTGTCCAATGTAAGAGCCTAGCCAATAATATCTACGGTCAACAAACTCTCTCTTTGTAAATACTCTTTAATATTTTTCTTGAATATTTGTTGAACAATCTTAGTGAATATCAATGTTAATCAAAATTAAATTTTAAACATTTTTTAAACACTAATGCTAATTAAGAAATATAATAAAACTTGGTCTTCCTGAAAACCCCCAATAATAATTGTGGCCTAAAAAAATGTTGAAAAATTCATACCCTCATCTACATGAATATATTTTAGTTGTATTACATAAAATATAAATTTTTTTTGTAAAAGTCAGTTATGAGAACCTCAACAATTACATTCCTTTGGAATTCTCTAAATTGCACAATGCTTAATCAAATAATTTATATAAGAATTGGTAATGCATTTGCATCATAATACATTAAGCCTGTGATTTTTTTTTTAGTCTAACATTTCAGTTTATAGAAAAGATAAAAGTGTCTGAAGTTAAACTAAATTCAATACACTCAAATAAAAGTCACCATAAACTGATAAAATTTCTCAGTATCAGAGTAATTAAAATAATATGAGAAAGAAAAATTACTATTTAGGTTTACCTGAAATTTCTAATTTCTGCTTTAGGTATGTATTTATAAAGCAAGTTGTTTAGATTTTCCTAGGAAAGAAAGATTATATATTTATTTTAATGTTAAGTACAAAAAAAACACTTTTTTTTAAAGTTATAGATGGGACTGTTAAACATTCAAATATTTTAAAGCAAATTTTGGACTTAGTCTCAACCCTAGTCAACAAAATAACTTAGTAAATTTGTTAGTTTATAAAAATATATTTATATTTTAATTCTATTCACAGTTAAATAAGGCCGAAAGAAAGATAGCTGAAATTCCAGAAAGTTGAATCCTTACTCTTAGTGATGGAGTTTTTCAGATTAACATATAACTTACAGTGATTAAATTTAAGCTCCATGTATATTTTTAATACAATTATATATGACAGAATAAGAAATGTTCTTAGTAAAATTGGAGGTTCAGATAAACCCTCCTGCCTATACATAGTGAATAAGAGAGCATGATTTAGAAGTTCAACTAGAGTACAGTGAATTCTTATGTCACCTTGTGTATGTATGTGCGCGAGAGAGGAAGATGAGGCCAAACATTAGGTGAAATCATTATTTATATAAATAAATTAAGGGTGGTTAGGAAGGTATGAAAATTAAAATGGACAAAAAACAGTGGACGCCTAATCTTCAGATAATCCTTACTCTTCATAAATTTTCTTTTCTTTTTTAATTTTTTTTATTTAAGTATGACTTGTAAGTTTATATTGAATTACTACTGCAATAATATAAATGCAAAGTTTTTCCTCGTTTTTTAAGTTTTAATGCATCGTAGAGATTATTAGTTGATTTTTTTGGGGGGAGGTGGGGTTCATACGAAAATAAACCCCAACAAATAAATATCTACTTTATTATGACTTTTTAAAATAAAATTTTTATTCCATGATTCAGAAAATAATTTAAAAAAATGCACATTAGTCATGTCTTCATAATCAACCTTCATAAACACTATCACAACTCATATACAAGGTTAGGGAAAGTTTTTCTGAGAGATTTCTTAATATTTTCAGAAAGTTTTGGAATATAAGGAAGAGAACGGAAAACGAGGTCGTTATTTTGGGGGAGGGGGATAATTGGAGAAGTGGAAATAAAAAATTATTTTACAAGTTTTTTAATGGTGTGAGTAGGAAAACCATTGGACAGGAGGATGTCAGTAACACGTTTAATAAAAACTTGTAAAATAATTTTTTATTTCCACTTTTCCAATTATCCCCCTCCCCCAAAATTATGACCTCGTTTTCCGTTCTCTTTCTTATATTCCAAAACATTCTGAAAATATTAAGAAAACTTTCCCTAACCTTAAGCTTTCTTTTTCCACCAACAACAAACAAATCTGTTTACACCATCCTCAAAGACCCCATCCCCCTTCCTAACAGAACTAAACCAACTAAAATCATCTAATAGTTGTAAGTAATGATTTTGTTACTTAATTAAAGAGCCTTAAGTATCAAGAGTTTTGTCTTTCTTTAACTGGAAAAAATGCTCATAAATAATTTTAAATACTGATTTTACTTGTGGTATTTAATTCTACGTTAAATTTTATACAAGAAATGCAAGGGAGTTAAAATAAAAAATCTTACTACCACAGCAGGGACTGGAACCTGGGTCTCTTGCTTTCCGGGCAGTTATGCTGACCACTACACCACCGAGGCTAGCTAGATAGATTATCTTATATGGAAATATTAATTTTAGTTGTGGTATCTTATCCCACGAAAAATTTTAAACAATTAATGCGAGGGAATAGAATAAAAAATCTATCTGTTCCAGCCAGGACTTGAACCTGGATCTCCTGCTTTCCGGACCGGTATGCTTCAAAGAACCATCTAGAAGCATGCCGCACTGGAAAGCAGGAGATCCAGGTTCAAGTCCTGGCTGGGACAGATAGATTTTTTATTCTATTCCCTCACATTAATTATTATCTTATATAGAGATTCTTCCACTCCTCCCACTTTACTCTGAGTCTAAACCCCTTAAGTAAGATGAATATATCGTCTTATGCTCGAAGGAGCTAACATTGTCGACTATTTGTTAGACTCTCATTTTACCTAATTTATTTTTTTTAAATATTGATTTTAGTAATTTATGTATTTAATCTCATGTTAAATTTTATACAAGAAATGCAAGGGGTTAGAATAAAAAAATCTTACTATCTCTCAGTAAGCAGAAGTCCTGGCTGAGGTAGTAAGATTTTTTCATTTTAACTCCCTTGTTTTTCTTGTATAAATAATTTTATTATAACTGAAGTAAACAGCCAAACTTACTTTTTATTCTTTAGAAAATAGTACTGTGAATGCCTTTACAGCTTTTAAAATCATTATATACACTAACAAGAATGCATATTTGAGATTATGCAAGATTTCCACCAAAAGACATTTCTTTCCCATTGGACTGCTTCCTTCACACAACTTGGTGAGCTCAAAACTGATGGGTTTGGTGGTGCAATGTCTAAGATTTAAAAAAGGGCAGACAGGCTTGCAATTTGCCATTTTGGCAGCATTCTTTCTTTAGTGTATTCTGAAAAAGGGAGTGGTGTCATTGGTCACCTTCTCTCCTCATGTGAAATAACAGAATGTAATAAGTAAATAAAGGTTAAAAAAAAAAATTCTGAAAAAATCATTAGAAACTCCAAAATGCCAAAATCGATTAAGAAACATATATATTTTTTGTTACATTTAGAAAATCTCCTAGAGACTGAGGACATGAGCTCACAAATGTAAAAGAATGCCTTTTATCAGCTCAAGTGCTTCCATGGTAACAGCAAGAGAGTTTTATTAGGAGACCTATCAGGATATCAGACCCATCTACAGTTTACAACATAAATATAGCCACATATTTTTCTTATTCGATTCAGTTCATTTTACAGAACTATTAAAATGTTAGAATAAATCAAAGGGACACAATTTTCACTCATTCAATATAACACGTACTCTTTTTTTTTTTAAATAAAAAGAAGTGTAGTTACCTACCTTGTAGTGTAGGCCTCTCCATGCATCTCCAAGAAAAATTATTATATTTCAAATATTTACTAAAATTAAACAATTTGTGGAAATTTGAAAGGAACTATCCCGACGTACTATGGATGTCACTGCATTTGTACCCTAAAAGTAAACTAAATTCCTAGAACCTAGCCTCAGTAGACTTCAGATAGAAAGTTGCAGTAAATCTTAAATTTTAAAAATTACAGGCTCTGAGCCTATGCCATGATATATTCTAGTGACATTGACATGATATATTCCTTGAGTGAGGGCCGAAACCAACTTAGTTTAAGCTTTCTTGAGTTTAGAATCAGTTTGCATCTCAATAAATCGGGCTTAACCCCTTAGTAAATTTTTTGTTATTCATCATGTCTTGCACACATTAATTGTTTCTGAAGCAAAATGTGACATACATAAAATTGACTGGTAACTCAACCAGAACTATGTTGAAAAGGATATCAAAGTTTTAAATGGGATAAACATATTAAGACCTGAATATAATTGAAGTATTATCCTCCAGTTTCACTAAGGACATTTAACACTAGGTTAAGGGACTCGTCAATTTGACGATTTCAAACTTCAAAAAGAAATACCGAAAAAACCATAGCATTAATTTTCAACATTTTGTACTGTAAATGAATTATTTCATCTAGAGAATTTATTCACACAAATACTTTTTCCTGAACCTTCCAATTTTTAAAATTTGTATGTAGTATACCTATCTCTACGAAACCTGTCAAATTGACAGGCTACCCAATTTCATAAATAATCCTTATATATTTGTTTGGTGCATAAAATCGTTACTCCAGTAATAAATATTAGAATAACAGAAAAATTTCAACTATGACGATACAATGCAGATAATCTTGCTGCCTCGAATCCCTTATCTCAATCCCGCCCCGATAACGGAAGCTGCAACGGAATATGTGGCCTGAGTGTTTATTTTCGTAATCAAGGAAACTGCTTATGGGTATCGCCGAAACTTTTACAACAAAAAACGATCTCCAGTATGATCGGTGAAGTGACAGTGTATGGACGTTTTTCAAAGTAGTGAGCAAAAGTTTCAGTTATTGCTGACAGTCTCTGCTTATTGTAAGTATTTACAATAGGATAATTGAATTTGGGCACAGTATTTTTTACTTTCACCGATCACTCTTTTCTAGCAGTCATGAGTAGAAACAGGAGATTAAGAAATTGACCAAAATTACCAACATCAATGAGGATTGTTCTGAGGTGTCCTCCGAAGAAGATCAATATGAATTAGGGGAAAGTGATGATTACAGTAAAGATTCTGAATCCACTGAAACTGAAGAAATAGAAGGATCTTCGGATAGTGAAGAGGAAAACTTCTTCAATATATGTCATAACAAGAAAAGAGTGTGGATTATTTCTAGTTCTGACACAGAGGATGAGAGGACGAGTATTCCAAGTACATCCTGAGATGTAATGGAATTGAAATTGCAGAGACACGGTGGGTGAAACTGAAAGCAGGGAAATCTAGGGGTAGGCCTTCAGTTCAAATTATATTTAAGGATATCGCGGGGGCCTACTGGTTTTACAAAAAGAAATATTATGTTGGGTTGTGAAACTAGGGCTGATGAATTGATAATTGACACTTTAAAAAAAAAAAAGTAAATACGTATTTTCATCCACCTGTCAATTTGATGGATGCTCATAGAAATCAGTATATAAGAAATGCCCGTAAGTTCAATAAAATTTAAAAGCCTAATAATTGGCTTAAATAAAGTTACACATGACTGCCAACCATGAAGATTAGTGTAAAAAAAAAAAAAAAAAAAAATTTCCTTCCATCTATTTTAAACACTTTCTTCCTTTCTTAAAATAGTAAAAATTTTAAATAAATGCCAAGGGATATTTGTATAACTGACATATTAGATGGCTAGAAATTACCTCACAAAATAGGTAGTAATTTACTCCCCCTTTCTGTCTGCTTAAGTCTAGATAAATTTTATTTTTGAGTCAATGCATGTGAGTAGCATTGTTCTTTCCAATCAATAATTTTTGTTCCATCTACAGTTCAGTCAATCTGTTTTCACTTCAGTACTAATTATACAATAGAGAGAAACAAAGTCTAATTTATTAGGGTTGAAAAAAAAATTAAGATTATCTTTTAAATTAATATAACTAGTTACTAGTTATGTAATTTTCACAAACATGTACATAGTTTACTTAATTTGTACATGACTTTTTCAAACTAAATAAATACAGTGACAATAATTTATTTAATATAATAAAAAATTAAATGTGCTATTTAAAAAAAAAAAAAAAAGACAAACTACTGCAATTTGAAGTAAGGTAATTGAGACAACAAATCAAGAAGAAGGATTCAATCTTGAGACAATTCATTCAATTTAGAAATAACTCTTTTTTTGATTATCCTAACAACTTATTTGTTATTTAAACACACTTATCACTGATAATGCAAAATAAAAGACTTAAATAAAAAGTTGTAGAAAAATTAAGACACTTTAATTAATTTATTATGATAGAGATCTATTTGCAAGTTGTTGAAGTGTCTCATTCTGACATAAAATATATAGAATGCAACTGAAGTCATTCTGTCCAGAATAAAAATTAAAAAAAATTTTACAAAGTGGCATTGTAAAATTATACAATTAAAAAATTTAGTTTACAAATGTTTTGAAATCCCTAGAGCATCTCTAAACATAAAATCACGTAAAGTCCATAAGGCATTTAATATATTTCCGTGGTTTCCGTTCCTGTTGTTCAGCCAGTGTATTGGCAATCTGTTGGGGTCAATGGGAGGTTCAATTGAGGATTCACTTGCTCTGAGTTGCTTTTCCCAATTGCTAATATTTCGATTGTCTGGAGTTAAGCCTTCAATATATCTAAAATTTAAAAAAAATTCAAATAAATAAAATTGCAAACAGTAGTTAAAAAAAATATACAGTCTACTCTCAGTATATTAACAAAATATGAAATCAAATTCTCAATTATTTAAACTAATAAGGCAACAAAGATTATAAAGAATTTGATAACAGATTTGATTTTCTTATTTTGTCATTTGGCAAAATTATCATAAGAAAATCTAGCAAATCACTTGGTTACAAGATGGGACAAAGAGATTTTTGAATCTTCACTGATCCTACTTGCCTGACTCTTTCCTAATTATATGCATACATGAAATGTGTGTACCGAATGTTGCACACATATAATAATTCAATTTTAACATTTGTTCTCCCTCTTGACCAATTTCAGCCATTAAGAAACTCATCAAATAGGTGTTCCATATGAGCACACCAGGAATACTCTGGGTCATTTAAAACAGAAGCACAGAAGGAAATAAAAGCCACTGTGCACTGTGAACTTGGGGCTTTTGACTCAGGGGTCCAGTACTTCAAACACTAAAGCTAAATATAAAAATGTTAATATATAATTTTCTAACATTTATGTCAATTTTTTTCAATAAAAACAAAAGTTGAAGAAAAATTATTTAAGACTGAAATACAAGGATTGAATGGGGCCCCTTATACTTTGAAAACAGAAATTGAATTTACGTAGGCAGGATCCCTAATGAGTTATCTTATTTGTGGGCTGTCAAATATTCCTGCTTTAATTTATTCTGTACTGAACTGAAGCATTTTTGATCCATGGGCTTAGATGATAAGAGAAGGATTAAAAGAAATCAGTCCATAAAATATATGGCGATTTCAGGAAATTGTTTTAGTCTTTATTTGTACAGAAAATCTATATTTATCAATGTTAGAAATAGTGATTACTTACTTTATATATGCTTCAGAATGAAGAAGGCGTTGAGTCCTGGGAGGCACTGTAACAAACATTGGTTCTGGAATTCTTCCATTAGAACCGGGTATTGGGCCTGGAATAAAAGTTCAAGTTAATTCAAAATTTTAAAATTAATATTTTAATTTAAACAAATTTTAATTAAAATATTTTAAATGACTTCAAATCACATCGACAAATTTCAGCTAATAGGAATACTAGAAGCTGAAGTCTGATGCATTGTCACATAAAAATAAAAATTATATAATAATTCCTATCTTGAAACCCAAGCTTGGTTATACGTGTATCGGTAAAATGATAGATAGCTTATGATCTTAATCTATATTATGATGGGAAGAATAACCCTAAACAATTTCAGCCAGCTAATATACGAAGAGGAAAAATTTTTAAATACTTTAATATCTTTTGTTTATTGTTTATTATGAAAATTAATATGAGATAATAAAGTGTATTGTATGAGGCATGCGAAATTCTACTAAAGCTAAATGTCTTTTTCTTAAATATCTGAATGATTACATTAAGTTTGCCACTTCTTTTAGAAAAGTAGGTTTAAAGCTTTCAAATAATTAACAGACAACCTCAAATAATATATTTCCTGCAACATAATGTCAAGACAATTTAAACAATTGTCATCTGAGAATCAATACAAATCTTATCATCCTGCCCATTCTGACCTCATCAACAGACTTTATAAAATTCAGGAGAAGAATTTTGATGATCTTATACTTGGATAGAAAAATCTATTGAATAAAAAAAAAAAAAAAAAGTAGAAAAAAATATTTTTGCCAGAATCAATCCAATTTTATACTTAATTGGCTTTTAGGAATTTGGTTTTTGGAAGGAAATATTACATAAACTAAGACTGCAAAAAAGAAATAGCTTATTTTTGCAGTTAACTATTTACAATGCTCAAAGATATGTATTCTCAAAATAATAAGATAATAATTTATCATGTTTTTCAATAGAAATTTCTACAATCAATTAATTAAAATGAGAAACCAGATATAATACAAAAATAGTGAGCAAGAAAATAGGTAAGTAGTCAAGAGAATTAGTCCAATCTAATGCGCCGAAGGTTCAGTAGGAATATTTTTTTAGTAATTTACAATATAAATGAAAAAAAAAAAAAAAAATGAAAATGAAAAAAAAGCTTTATTCTGGGACTTAAGTCCCCTTGAATAACTGACTGCATAGCTGCTTATGACATAAATACTATAATAAAAATTAGAAGTACAAATAAACAATAAAATAATAATATAAATACAAAAATGTACATCGTGAATACAAATTACCTCCATTTTGGGATAAAGGGGAAGGTGTACTCCTGTTATGGTTTGGTATTCCAGTAACAGCAGCTGAAACAAAACACAAATACAGAAGAGTCAAAAATAAGCAGAAACATTAAATTCCTATATGAAAATAAACTCTATGAAAAAAAACCAAAAAACTATGATATTGATCCAAAGATAATGGAGAAGAATTAGTTTCTCAATATTAATAATAAGAATAATAGAAACCTTTATCTCTGAACATATTGAGATAAAAAGAGGAAACCAAGACACTTTACTAAATGTATTTAGAACTATACAAAAGAAAAATCAAACATACACATGCTACTACTTATATATAAACTATATAAGTCTCAATACATAAGAAAACAAACAAACATTGTTTACATATGGTGCTGATTTCATTTGTGGTTTTGTGGGTTTATTTTTTGGCCTGGGCAAGCATTACACACACACACACACACACACACTGTATTTTTATTGTGTGTTAAGCCTTTAAAATTTAATAATACTTAGTACTGGAATCTATTTTAAGTACAAATATGTAAATTTTAGTCATTTAAATCAATTATTTTTACATTGTTGATTTTATTTATGAGGCTAAGACATTACTTATTTATTTACAAATTGAACTAAAGTAAATAGATCTGTTCATGTACCATGTATTAGGGTTTGGTTGTAAAAGTTCGTAAAATGAATTATCTATGAGCAAATTAAGAGCACCTTGATTCAAATTAAATATCTTAAATTACAAAGGCCATTTATAGGCCAGTAAAACCAATTATGGTTTTTATATTAAAATAAAAGGGCTTGTTTAAACATTCAAAATTACATTGTTAAGTAGCTTTGTTAAAATGTGTTTTTCTAAAAAATGCTGCACGACAATGCCAGACCACACACTTTTATTTTACTTAGTGAATTGCATGTAACAATTCATAACATTTTCACTCCTGTTAAAGTTCTTAGTTTAAAACATGATGAGTATACATAAACTAAAATATTACAATAATTTAAAACTAAATATTTCTGGATATAAATTGTAAAAATATTGCACTGTTGAGAATACTTCATGATGAGCCTTATCTGATAAGAGATGCTCTTTAAGGTCGATAGTTACTATTCGTTGACTTTGCTTCAGCTTTTCTAGATCTGCATTTATTTGAGTTGGTGACTTATTGCTAATTATCATTTAAAATTATACCAATAATATGCAAAGAGCTCTCATCAAATTCTTTCTAATTGCTATTTTATGAGTAATCCTTTTCCTCCAGACTTAATTTGTTGAAATAATTTCAATTAAATTCCTAGAAAATACAGAAATGAAGGGTACAATATCTCGTTCATGTATTAATAAGTTCCTTGAGGAAACATTCATCTCAAACTAATTTTAATTAAACTTGAATAGTTAATTCATGTTTATTCTTTATAATATAGTAATTTAAAAAAAATCAACTTATAATTGTTAAGGAAGTATAAGTAATTTTCTAATGCAGAGGAAATAAAAATCTATTTTTTATGATTCTTCCAATTTTTATTTTTTTAAACTATAAATTAGAACACATTTTTCACACATATATGTCAGTAGTTAATTGTAATATATATATACTCTTATATAAAATTTTTAGAATTGAAGATGGACTCTTCATATTTAAATAAAATAACAGCAGCTACATATTTTATGTAAGGCCACTTCAACATTATTAGGTTTATAGCAAAACTTACTGTACCCTCTAAATAAAACCATACACATATCAGAAGAGCACAATATTACAGAATATTTTGAAAGGAATTGAAACTATTTCAGATATATATTTATTTTATACTTCTGTGAGAAAGTAATTAAGAAGGCAATTAATAACTAAATTGAGATTTTACTAAGCATTATATAAATACATTTACACACACAAAAATTAAAACATGCAAACTAGAAATAATAAAAGTATGCATCATATTTCAGAATAGATCTACTTTACTATTTACTTACAAGCTGCATGCAAAGTAACACCAGGAATAGGAGGAGGAACAGCAGCAAGAGCCTTCTGCATGGCTGCTTTTCGGGAAGGCATATAATTCCTTTAAAAGATCATGCAAAAATATAATGTAATGCAAAATCAAAACAGCTTTCAAAAGAATTTAAAAAAATAATAATTTGAACAAAGAAAACAAATTTCTGTATACTGAACTTTATTTTGTCTATATGGTTTATGATATATGCTATTAAGGAATTATAAAAACTTCATTCAAAATGAGAAGGATAAGCACTGTTAATTTAAAAAAAAATACAGTAGTACACTCAAATATTTAGCTATAAAAGGTATACCATTATACTTATTATCCCTTGCACAGGAAAAAAAAAGTGAATCAAAAAATAATTTTATCAGCTGCGGGATGGAGAGTCATTATTCAAGAAATAAACACTGTTGAACCATTTCTGTGAAACAACTGAAAATGCTATATGCCACTGCACAGAAATAATTATTACTGCGGAAAATAAAATTATCATTTAATCTCATAGCTGCTGAGATATTATTCTGAATGTTCAGTATCTAAACAATTGTATTAATTAAAAAACAAAATTATGTACATTCTATTATGTACACAGAACTTAGAAATGCAATTTCAAATATTTCTTTTTCTGAGCCTTTAGATTTAGAATAAGGCATTATTATAGCCAAGCCTTATTTATAAATTAATAATTAACTGATAATGACTGTTTTTGATTATCATGATACTTGTCTGTCTAAGTTTCTATAGTTTACAGTAGTTAACATATTTATGAGAGTTACTAAAATTCATATAATGAAAGACTGAATAAAACTCATTCTTACAGATTATTTTTCAAGCATTGAAATATTTTGAATAATATAACTACTACAGTGACCTATATACACATTTTGGACCATGGAGGCTTAAAACTGTTTTTCTTTTGAAACATATATACATTTAATGCATTAAATATGAAAGAATGCAGGAATAACCACTCTTACATGCATCAGAATTTAAAGTATGGGTGCTGAAAATACGTATCTTAATTTATAACAAATTAAAATATTAGCTTTTTCTTTGAGACCTTGCAAAACACATAAAACTAAACAAAGTAAAATAGTTAAATTCAACAGCCCCTCAAATAAACTTTGCACAAGAAGACTGATAAATACAACAAAAAAGACACTAGAGGAATTGGCATATAAAGCTCATACAGAAGGGGATTCAAAGTGTAATGCTCCCATAATGTAAATCTTACATATTTTAATTATTTTAAAACAAAATTTTAAAAATGCACACAAATTTTGGAGTTCTTAATTCTAATAAAGGAATTCAAGGTGCTCCATTTAAAAGGAAACATAATAAAAGTAATGGGAAGTTCTAGCTGAATAGTAACTTGATCAGGTTCCCTTGAAATGATGATATGTTGAAAAATGAATACTGGCATTTAAATTGTGTTTTATACTGAATATAGTAAACTGCTAAAATGTAATAATATTTAAATACCATCTTATTGATCAAAGGAATACTAGGTTAAAAGAAATCCAGATCACACCAAAACAATCTTTTAATTTAAATTTAAAAACAATCAAATAAAAGAGCAAGAGAAAAAACTTATAAGGAAGAAAAAAAAAGCCATGCCTAACATAAAAGAAATTTCAAATAAGGACATGCCTTAAAAAGGAACAAGAACAAACCAGTGATTGCATCAGATAGGGACGAATTTGTTGAGGGTGGAGGAGGCTTCATTTTTGCAACAAAGTTCCTGAAAACATCTCATACATTATATTAACATCAATTTTAAAAGGGGAAATCATAAAGGTTTATTACTTCCAATTTACCGGTTTGTTAAAATAAAAAATCAGTAAAAAATGCTGTAGAATTTCAATATTGAATCAGCTAACAATATGCAAACAAAAACTCTTTAAAGAAATACACAGCACATTGGCTAAAGAGCAAAGGACCACTAAAATTAGGCACACATGTCATATGATGAGAGGAATGGGTATTCAGCAATTAATCTTTTTTTTTTATGACCTTAAGATTAAATGTTTTGAAAAAAAAAAATAGAATTAAATCATTTATTGAAATATGATTAGTTCCTCAAGTTTAATACTGCTAAATACTGAACCTATTTAATTTGTAAGTAATAAGGTCCTTACCTGAACAACCTCATTTTATAAATCAATATTAATTGATGTAATATAATAAAGTATAAAATTTCCTGAAGAATTCCTAAAGTAAATCTTAATGAACTAGTTTTACATGAAATCGGCAATAATTTTTTTGAAATGTTTTTCTTTACCATCAAATATTTTATTAAATACACTAAAAGGAGACATCAGTACAAATGAAACCTGTTAGTTTAAAAACAAAAGCAAATATAGAAAATAAAAAATACTTACTTGCTTCTTTGCTCAATGTTGATTGATCTTCCAGTGCTTTTCAGCATATGGACTTCTCTTACATGCCTAGCTAACCTTTGTACACTCGGAAAAGGAGGGATTGTCTTACGGGTTCTTGTACATCCTCGCCATTGACACTGGTATTCAATATCTGAGAATCAATAAAGCAAAAAAATTACCTGGAGCTTTAAGTGGTGAGATTGGTTACTTCACAGCCACAATGTTTACTGCCACTAGTGGGAAGAACATATCTACTTATGGTAAAAATTATTAGATATGACCTTAGTATATTATGTTAACCAATAGTATATGATATAAGAAAGTCTTAAAAAGCAGCTTTCGTAATTAAAATAGTTATTTAAGCCAGCCAATTTAATTTTAAAAGTCTGTCATGCAGGAATTGTGCAAATAATACAAATTCCAGACTATTTAAATTATTAAGGTTTTTTTTTTT
>KZ807847.1:243988-257671 GCA_000696205.2 Oncopeltus fasciatus
AAAAAAAAAAAAAAAAAAAAAAAAAAAAAAAAAAAAAAAAAAAAAAAAAAAAAAAAAAAAAAATCACTGACAGGAGACTATTCTGTGTTTATTAATTTTGTTTTTATTTTAAATATTTCAAACTTAATTTCCCTCTTTCTTAGTTATGAATGAGTATTTTTTGTGTGGTAAATAATGTCCAAATATGGAGCCAAAAGTTAAGAAAACTAAGGAGTAGCTAAGCTAAGGTAGCAAAGGATAGCTAAGCTAAGCTAAGGTAGCAAAGGATAGCTAAGCTAAGCTAAGGTAGCAAAGGATAGCTAAGCTAAGGATAACTAAGGCTAAAGAGTATCTAAGGATAGCTAAGCTAAGGATTGTGCCTTCATCTTGGGAAGCAGTAATAAGTAAAAAATGAGCCTCTCCCAGCAAATCAACATCACCAGAATTGACCAAGAAGCAGAAAGCCACACCAATCCCTAAATTATCCTTGTTGTGAAATTACAGAACAGTTACTATACCCCAACCTTTAATTAAACTGAAACCAGTATAGTTTTTCGTTATTTGTAACAGTTGTAATTTCAAGTGTACTATATTTTTGTCAAATGGTTTACTTTGGATTAGGTGAGAGAGCACAGCAATAAAGCAACTCTTAAGACAAACTTCAAACCTAACGTATGTATAAAAAAAATTCTAATTATAATATATAAACAGTATTAATTTGAATTTTGTGTTTAAAAAGAGATATTCATTATTGTAAATCTAAATATTGTAAAAATAATAATAATAATGTTTTGTAAAAAAAAAAGAAAAATTAAATAGAAAAAAATTATTGATGAAAAAAGTAAGTCATGTAGAAGCTGCTTAAACAAAGAGGATAGATACATATTATTTAAATTTTAAATATCAACAACATAGATATTTAACATTAAAACTTAAAATTTAAAAATCCGAATCAGTATTATTAGTATAACTTAATTTAAATGCTTTAAATCAAATTTTATTTTATTTATTTCAAGAAAAACACTATTACTTATAAATCACTTTCGTTTTGTCTTATACAAAATATATTAGAATTAAAAGCTTGACCCAATAACATGGCGAAAATATTTGCCATTGAAACTAGGATTTTTTTAAATTTAAGTATTGAGGTTCAGGTTAATCCCCATTATTAATAATGCAATATAATTTGCCCCATCCAATGAAACTGAAATATTTGTGAAAAAATATTTAAGCTCTAATTGTGTATTTAAGACTAGTAATGTTTATATAAAACTTATGACTCTTATGACTGAGAATATAATTTAATTCTGGGATTCAAATAAATGATTTTCTTGATCAAACTATTTATTTGATTAAAAGAGGATTTATTTGAATTATCATTTTAATGTAAGTAACATACTGAGTCACACGGAATTAAAGAACAAATTATAACTATTGGAGCAAAAGAAAAAAAAAAGAAAAGTAAATTAGTCAGAGTATAAAGTTTTAATTGATCGAATTTCTTGCATGCAGTAAAACTTAAGAGCAGTGAATGAGTACAGAAGATACTTTACATAAAAAAAAGTCAGTGAATGGTATTTATTGAATAAAAAGGAAGGACAGTGATTAGGGAGTAGACCAAGGCAAGCCCTACTAGAATCCACCAGCTAAGTCATTCAAAGGTAAATTGTTTTTATAGACACATAATTATTCTACATGAATATGGCAACTCAAAAGAAATTTTAGGGCAATTAAAACATAAATTATTAATATTCGAAATTATATTTATTACTGAATTCAATAAACTTCATTTCAAAGATAAATTAATCAAGTTAACTAACTTGAATATATTGTGTTTGAATGAAATTAAATCATTGATGAAAATTAATAGTGAGTTAACTTAGTGATAGTAAAAGAACAGCATGAAGAAATTGAAACATTAGTTTATTATGGAAAATGTACATTAGTACATACAAAGTATTAACTTTGATTGTCAAAAGAAAATAGAAACAATAAGTTCACATTGGCTGCTAAAATATTAGACATTTTTAAATTGGCAGAACAATTACAATTACTAATGATATTGATGGTCGCTTAAGAATTGATAAACCTTGTAATACTAAGAACAGGTCTGTACTCATTAAGTTCATAAATTATCTTGTAAGAAGTGAAGTAATGGAAGTAAAGTGAAGCAAAAGAATTTAAGCTATCAAAGTGATTGAAGATTAGCGGACAAAAAATAATTTAATGTACCCAGATCATTTATTGTGATGCTCAAAAAAGAAGATAACTCTCCAACTTTAAGAATGAGTGCTGCACATTTTGAAATAAATAAAATTCCTACTAGAGGAAAAAGAATGCAAAGATGGTGAAGCAAAAAGAAACCCAACTAGTAAGAAAGAAGATGGACAAACAGTCTACAAAATGTAAAAGTATTCATGCAAAAAATAATTCGCTCCCTTTAAACTCAAGTTGATAAAGTGCAGTAGAGTTATACGATATTATAGCAGCATCCCATAGCAATGTGACTTAAGAAACAACACCTGTGCTAGTGATGATATAAGTGAAAATTTAGTAAAGATTATAAACTATGATATTGCAGGCTTTTAAACAAAATAAAGTAAATTAATTAATTTTATGACTTATTATTTAAGTATGATATACCGTTCTCACTGACTAAAATAAAGAAGGATTCTTGAACTCGGGCCCAAATTTACTTACTGGGATTGAAGTCAATGGGACTAACCTCCTATTTACTGATTTTCATTCAGTTATTTATTTTTCTGTATAAATGTAAATAGTTATTTATTCAATTATGTCGACAAATTACAAAAAAGTGTTTTAAGAGAATACAATAAATAAAAATGTATATATAAAAAAAAAACTTCTAAGTAGGCAAAAAAGTACCACGACCACTTATCTCAAAAGTAAATTTTGACTTCACTCAAAATAATCTAGACAAGCTTAAAAAACTTAATAAAATATATTGGAACACTACTAATAGGGTTTAAGAAAAATGTATCCTAAAGCATGAATTAAAGCACATATCTAGGCTTAAGACCCAAAGAGTAAGAAATAGAGAGATCGGGTCATTCTGTCAACCCTTAATAAAATTTAAAAAGGCTAGCTAACATTCATTTAGGAAGGTCTTGAGGAAGTCATTCAAATATTATTTTTAACTAAAATTTACTAAAAGAAATTAAAATTGCTTTTCATGCCTCAATCTAACAAATTTTAATATATAACAAGTTAAAAAAAATACTTAACAGATTTACAATAATCTTCACTGTTTGAGTATTTAAATTATAAATATATATATATATTTAAAAATATCAATTTCCTGCCATTAATAGTTACCTTTTTAATCCCTAGTGGGGTTGTAAAGGCAGACTGTGAATTATCTTCTGATCCGACAGACGGAGGGGCGTCCAATGAGTCCTCCATCAACAGATCCGAGTCAACCTACCGAACACTCTAATTTATAACTATAACTAATCTCCCCCGGGGGTTAGAGTTTATTTGTAACACGTCAATAGAAAATTTTTAAAAGAGACATTAACTATATTAAACAAATAAAGCATCAATGTTCCACTGGTTAATGTATTGAAAAACTTAAAAAAAAAAAAAAAAAAAAAAAAAAAAACTTTCTATAAGTTTTTAATTTTTTTCTAAAGTAAAAGGGTTTCTTAAGGGTTTAAGGAATTAAACTCCTCAAAAAGACCATTCTTCGAGACTTATAAAAGGGTTTTAAAACGTAAATACATATCTGGAGAGAATCAATTATTATTTATAATAATGGCATAATATTAGATCTTAAATAGAATAAATATTGAATTATTAACCTATCAGTATAGAACAACAATTTACATTAGTTTTAATGAAAAAGGATTTGGATGAAAAACTAATAATGACAACATAAATGGAGTCGGAGAAGAAAAAACTAATAACTAAAATTAGTACTCTCATTATTATCATCATCTTTTAGAAGTTCAACAATGTAGCTAAATGAAAGAACACAAGATTGAATAAAGGATAAATAACTAAATTTTCTTAGAAAAACAATAATTAGAAGTCTTTAAAATAGGAATAAAAGTAACTATAACTGGTCTTTACATGAGGAATGGTCTGAAGGATAGACCTGAAGAAAAATAAACATTGATAAAAATATAGCTCATAAATTCTAGAAGTCTATAAATAACACTATTTCTTTTGACCAATCAAAAAACTAGCTGATAATTATATTATGCAGAAAACATTGAATTCTTGTTTTTTTAGAAAATATAAATTTTGGAAGAAAAGCTTATGCAACGTTTATTAAGTAATAATTTTTCATAAAGTTTTTTCTTTGAAAGCAGTAAGATTACACTGAATATTGTGATTTCTAAAATAACTCAAATTATATTAATATAATAGAATAATCTATTAAACAATCTATTTAATAAAATTTTTTTAGGACAACTAGTGAAATAATTTTTTTAATTTTTATTTAGGTTTGAAATTTTTTTTCATGAACCAGTAGTGAAATTTAGAGAAACGTTTCATCAAATAGAAAAGATATCATTGCTTCCCTGGCCAAAAGAGATCTATTTAATTATTCCAGACTCGTATTAATTACTTCGACCAAGACAAAAATTTATGTTAAGAGAAGCAGGGGGATTACAAGTTCTTAATCATAGAAACAATAAGTGTTTAAAGTTACACCCTCTATAGTGTATCAAAAACATACAAAAGAATACTAAAGATTTATTTGATTTAACAATAAATATTTTTATTAAAGAAATAAAATGTCAATAAATATAGTTTCAATCATTCCACTTAACTTTCTTTATATTGGAATTACTTCAGCAATTTGGAATTGAAAAATAATCATGGCAGGAAACTGACAAATTTTTATTCTTGTTTTTCATCTACTTTTAGCCAGCAGAAACAAAGTTTATTAGCAAACTAATTTCAATAAATTAGAAAAAAAAATTTTAACTGTTTAAAATTAAAAATTAAACTTACTGAATTTTCATACTGATTATTGATTTGGTTAGCGCTCGTCACATGATGAGAGGTCTCTGCAGGTACAATCTGAATCAGTGAAAAATGAAAAAAAAATAAACTTACTTTAATTTTATCTAGCATTAATATACATTATTAAAATAGCAATGAGATTGCAAATTCTAATTCAATAGTTTTTTTAAACATTAGTTCAATTTAATTATATTTATTAAAATATAAGTAGTATAAGTTATTAATTAAATTAATTATAATGCTTCCACTTCAGTGGAAATTGGATTGCAGCTTTAAGTAATACAATTGTATTTAAGAGAGTAAACAATTCCTTTATAAAACAAACATCAATACTAGGCATTATTCATTTTAGTATAATTTAGCAATTTAACTTGATTATATTTAATTTTTCCTGGTTGGATGATGTGACTTTTAAATTAGGCCGTTGTATATTTGTTTAAGGATCCCTTTATTGCTTATTGTAATTAAATTACCACTAAAATGATCATACAAAGAAATAACATATACAACATAAGAGTAAATGGTTAATTCATTTTTACAAGACAAAAGGACATTCAGGGAAAACAAATAAAACTCATGAGACTAGTTTTAGGCTGGCAAAGAGGTTTTGGGGTGCTCAACTTTCCTAGTTAATTCTTAAATATCTTTCTTAATATGCATTTTTCATAAAAACAGCTAATTCTTAAATATTAATAAATCCGATTATGAACCAATTGTGTTCTATAAATGACATCAATACTAATAAAAACCCAGATTTCATAAGTTTTATACTTCGACTTCATTTTCTTCTTGCTATCAGATTTTTTTAAATTTCACTTCCACATATAAATAGCTTGCCCCCAAAACCTTCTGTCAAGGTTAAGCAAAACACATTAGTCAAATCTGACTCTCTTAGGGTTAGGCAATACTATATTCCTAGGCTCACAGAATAAAGAATAAGCAGTAAGTAAAGTAAACAAACCTAATTCTAAGTAGTAATTTAGAAATTAACAACCTACAAATAAAAAAGATTATGGTAATTAACCGAAGCCAAGAAAATCTAATCATAGAGGAACAATAGTCGAGAAGGTGGACAAATTTTGCTTCCTTGAAAGGAAGTATTGCTTCCTCCACATTTTGGGAGTATTGTTAGTCAGGATGAAGAAGGAGATGTCGATGTCCTTAGCCATAAAGGGAAAGCTCACCAAACCTTCTTAATTCTGGCCTTAGTCTGGAAATAAAAAAATATCCAGGGAGATGCCAAGCTACCAAGCTATGTTAAGACTGAGTAACAGTATGTTTTTGAAAAGGTACTAAACAGTTGAGAAGAATGTGCAAAATTTTACAAACGGGTGCCCTAAAAATATTGTAGGAGTGAGATGGCCAAAATTATGAGCCCGAATTGGACAAGAAACCATGATCAGGTCATAAAATGTACAAAATAGAAAAGATTACGGGATACTTCAGAAAAACTACACTGTTATAGCACAGCAAGTTTTTGAGTTTAAAGAATGAGGTGAGCCGAGGGTTTCCTTTCTGGTCTCTCAATCCTGGTGGAATGGAATCCTATGAACTGCAGTCCCTAAATTTATCTTATCTGGATTATACCATAGGTTGACAAATGCAATTATTCCCTGCATATACTTCTGTTAAAAAAAAAAAAAAAAAGATTCTTCCTTAGCATTTTGACAATTATCTCTTTTCTTAAGTTTACTGAATAAAAAAGAAGAAATTTGTTCTCTCTGTTTGTTGAGTAACAGATGTGACAGAATCTTCTACTTTAATTTAGCTAATTCACCACCATTCATCAGCATAGTCAATGAGATCCAAGAATTAATACAAGCTTTAAATTTTGGACTAAAGAAACCTAGGTGGGATAGAGAGTGCAGTGCACACACAAAAATAGCCCTTCGTCGGTGAGGAGTGAAGAGATACTAGCTATATATATAGAAAAATAAATAGCTATATATTATATAGAAAGTATATATAGAAAATGAAGCACTTGTGGCTATCTCTCTTCACTTCTCACCAACGAAAGCCACTTTTTTGGACATTGATTTAAACTAGTAGACAACCACTTCGTCACTGGTGTTCACATCAAGCCCACTAACAGCAGTATTTACATTATTTCAGCTGCCACCCTCCACACACCACATGGACTTTACCTTACTTTCTTTCCTCTCAGGCCACCGCTTCTGAAATTCGCAAGAAACATTAGAGAATTGTTTAGGATCCCTAAAAGAATCTCTTCTTCAAAGGGATTACCCTAACTCCTCAACAGAAAAAACTTTCCTTCAAACTGAACCTCCCACCCTAAATCTCCTAATGCCTTAACTCCTAACCTGGTTAATGAATATTTTGCCAGGGTAGAAGGTACCAAGACCAAGATACACGAAGCCCTCCCAATTATTCAGAACAATCCATCCACCAGCTCTCTACTACCACAAAAACCTGGCATTATGTACAGGAAAGCCCCCACCCTCCAAGATATACTAAACAGAAAAAAACTGTCTTTCAAAACCCTCATAAATTTACCAAAACAAGGTACTTGGCCTTGTAACAAAAGCAGATGCTTATCCTGTTCAATTATAAAAAAAAGACTTCACCAGGGTCAACACCCACTTAACATATAAGATCGAATCCTCATCAACATGCAGATCCAAAAATTGTGTATACCTGCTTCAATAGAATTTTTGTCCTGCTTTTTACATAAGAAAATGTACTATGCTCCTAAATCTCAGAATTAATAATCAAAGACCATCCTGTTCAGAACCACAGTGCTCAGAGTAATTTAATGAGTTTTAATGGTGTTTTTCAAGTTCAAGTGATTGAACAACTTCCCGACACGGCTTCAGATTTGCAACTGAAGACAAGAGAGGACTATATCCACATTCTCAAAGCCACTTTAAGACCTTGTATCAACTGTCAACAGTAAAAGGATAGGGAAAGCCTAATCACCTTTCCCTTCCTTTTTTCCGTGATCTCTGAAAATTTTATTCCTTGTGATTTTTTCTTTTAGTGTGTGCACTGCACTCCCAATCCCACCTGTTCTTGATATTGATGCCACGAGTGTTTCATTTTCTATATATATAAAATTTATCATAAAGGAATCACTCGGCATCCTCTCCTTTATTTGAACTTTCCATGCTCCTAAAATTTTGATTATCTGAACAACAAAGGAAAACATTTAATGTATAATTTATAATAAAATATAATGAAATTCAAATTATCATTTTAATTTGATGCCAAGTTAAGATGAATTTTAAAGAAAAATATGATCACTGAAGAATTTTAATTTTTAATCAAAGGCTGGTTGAAAAAGCATTCCTAATACTGTAATTGACACAATTAATATAATATATTTCAGAATTATTATTATCTTAATATTATATGTCAATTTTCATTCTATTTAAACACAAATTTTACATGTGAGATTGTTGAAATATCTCTAATTACATTTAATGTTTCAGCTAATATCCTACTCTCATGCAATACAATTAGTTAGATCATAGATAAATCTACAATAAACATTTTAGTCTTAAGTACTGAAATGGCAATGCATATAAATAAGTTTTATTTATAACTGCATGATAATTGCAGCTTTTAAAAATTAGTTAATCAAATGCCCGAATTAAAATGAAAAACTCCTAATAATTTGATTTTGACTGATTCACAGAAAACACATGGACTTCATTTTTAATGGTAGAAATTTTATTTAAAAAACAAACTAATTTTGGCTTCTAGACTATTAAAAAAATAGATAAAAAAGTTCAGAAACCCTGATTGGAGTAGTCAAATTTCACTAAGTTAACACCTTTCTTTTATCAATAAATAGACCTGATTATTATTTTGATTTTCATTTTTTTTTTTTTTTTAATGGCATATCAACCTTTGGTCATTAACGCCAGGGAGATATTTTTAGAAGAGGGAAGATATTTTCAAGAAGAAGAATTTGTTAGCAATAGGTCGCGGTAAGGTACAATGAATTGTTAATGCGAACAGTTATTATGTGGATGTACATAGTAATTTCTTTGTGCTTGGAAACTATGAAATTTATATGAAACTCAAAATTGAGAGAGAATGGAAAAGAAGCATACTGAAAATGCATTTAGATAAGATTTAACACAAAATTTCAGTATAACTCCATTTTTAGACTCAATTTTGCTCATCAGTGAACTAAACATTTCTTTATGCATTTAAAAACGACAAGCTAATCATGGTCTGTTGCGAGTTAGACACACAAAAAATCACTGAAAATAGCTCTAATGCATTCACTGGGTTACAAACCTTCTGTGGATTTATAAGCCTTCTGAAAAAATAAATTTCATCTTGGGTAACCGCTGCAGTGTGGGAATATTTTTTAAGGCCATCCCTCGGTAATTCTACAACACACCTATTCGTCTCATCAAATAAATTCTCACAAATATATACATCATTTTCTTGTATCTCAGTTGGCCGACCTAAAAAATGTTAAAACATTAATGATAATAAATAAATAAGAGTTAAAAAATTAAATTGTTTAAAATAATAAATTAAGTATGAATACATAATACATGATAATTATAATAATCCATTTCATACATGATAATTAGAATTTTGACTAACTCAAGAGTAATTGTCAGCAAAAAAATAAATAAATAATGATTACGTGAAAGATATATAAAATAATATATAAGTAATTTCTCATTATCATATATAGTGTAATTTGTTGTTATCAGTTATATTTATTTTTAAAATTTTTATGCTATAAATTTGAAAGAAGAACTACTATTTCCTTATTAGGAACTTTAATTTTCTCACACAAATAATGTTTTTGTACATTAAATTAAATTACATTCAGAGTAATTTAAACCATTTTCAATCAACATTTATTTAGCCCTTGGTCATTTTATATAAACAAATTATAATGCCTAGAAGTGCACTAAGCAGTATAGAACAGCTGTTCTTTTTTAAAGATTATAAATGAATAAATGGATAGATTTAAATTGGGTCTATGGTTTGAAAATTTGTGAATGTAAATACACAAAAACATGTTTGGAGCCGATATTTTAAGATCTTGAGAAAAATTCAAGGTTGAATAAGAGTTTAAATAGTAGATTCATAACCCCCCCAGAATATCATTGGTGACAGCCTAGACAAATCCTGGATTAGACCATGGCATATAAGAACAGACTTCTTATTTTCTTATTTTTATGACTTTGCTATTGTACTGTACATTTCTAAGTATGTGTCAATACTAATAGTTGTTTTTAGTTTCATTTTATCAATAATGAAGTAGTATGACTGAATTATCAATTTGCCATCCAAACCCCCATGCCACCCTTGGAGATGTTTTTCTGACTAGGAACACAAATTCTTTGGACCGTGAAAGAAAAATAGTAAAATAGAGAAGAAAGAAAAAATAAAACAAAGGAAATTTAACTGTTATTAAAAGCTACTATGGCCCAAAATGTGAAATTCAATTATTTGATATTAGAAATTTATTTACATGCACTAAAAAATTTCAATTATTTTTTAGTTTATGTGTTCATAACTTTAAGACACCATTTTCTCACTACAATACTTTATATAATTACTTAATTTTAAACTAATAACATAAGAGCTTTTAATTTTAATATTATTAGAATAATAACTACTTTATTCAAATATTTCTACTTACATGAAATGAATTCTCCATGCTCAAGAACAACACATTTGTTGATAATATTTGAAACTGAATGAGCATCCTCAAGAGTGCTGACAAATACCTCGTGTTTATAAAACAGACGGTTAGATATATGAGGAACTTCAGAGGGCATGATAACCCAAGGACCCTTGAAAAACCCTTCACCACTAAAATAAAACAGTTTTTTTTTACTCAATAAGGGTACTAAAATGTAAAATATAGTGAAGTAATCAATAATAACATCAATAAAGTAATTAAATTTTATTTTAAAATTACATTACAAAACTGGAAATAAAAATAAAAATCAGCTACTCTTACACTTGATTAGTCCATATGGTATCAGCCTGAGCAATTGAGGTTCTTCCATCAATTTTCATGTAAACAAAGTCTCCAGTCTTGATTGTACACAAATTAGTATTAAATTGCTCATAATATGTAATACCATCTTCATGGGTCCCAATCAACTGAACATTCTGTGAAATAAAAATGCATTGACAGAAAGTATATTTTGTTGTTCACCTTCTTATTTCCTAAGAGTGAAGGTCATAAATTAGGTGTTGAAAGAAAGAAAATCATTTTTAAACTAAATTAATTTGGGGTTAGCTACTTTCAGAAGACCATCATCAAATTTTTGCTAAAAAAAAGGTTCAATTATTTTAAAAAAAGCTGCAACTTCAAGAAACAGCTAAGTTCAAACAAATTTGAATTACGTGTCAAGGAGATTCTTATTTTTTCCTTAACAAATATTTTGTTTATATTTAAGATAATCACTATACGTTTTGGAAAAGCTTCTAGCAAAGCCATGAAAACGCATGATAGAATAAATAATTTTATTATCTTCATTAGATATTTACAAACACACATGCACGCACACACACACACACTCATACACACTTCAAATTAAAAAAAATATATGATATTCATTTAGTTTAAAGTTTACTACAGAGAAAGCATGTGTTTTTAAAAAAATGTTAAGAACAAAAATGAATAAATTTATTTCCATCATAAATTGTATATTACTGTATTAATTAATATATTAATTTTGCTGTTATAAAATTAATATAATTATGACAATAATATTTGTCACAAACTAAATTTTTATTTTACCAGATATTTAGTATTTGCATGAACAGCTTTTAATTTTAAACTAATGTTTTCACACGCATCTCAATAAAAACACACAAACATACAGATTTAAAAATATGAACTTACAGGTTTCTGTTTCTCTTCAATTTTTTCTTGCTCTTCTAATTCAGCAATTTCTTCTTTGTGCTTTTCAACTCTTTGCCTGAATACAGAAACAACTCTTTTAGGTTCAAGAGGCTCTTCTCTAGGAATTAGTTTGTAACCAGTCATTAGACTTGGAGGCCAATTCTGCAAAAACATAAATCAGATATATATTTTTAAAAAAAACAACTATAAAGTGAACATGAAAAATAATAAATTCGGTGGCTCTTACCTTAATTTTTTTAAATGCTCTCTGTCTGGAAGAGTAACGAGACTCACAGACATAAATATCTTTTTCATTAACTCCTTCTGGCTTAGATCTAAAATAATCTTTTACAGACAAAACACAGCATCTTCCCAAAACTTGATTTAAAGGTATAGCAACATTCTGATCTGTTTTAAAAACTTCCTGAAGATAACAAAATACATTACTTTTATTGGCTTTAGTAATAAAATTAAAAATATTTGCTTAATTTAAAGTAGATGAATGATTACTAACAATAATAATATAATATAATATGAGGGAACATCCTGTCAATCATAATGAGGACAAACTGAAAACCTCTTACAGTATGTTCACGTAGGCTTCGACGGTCGTCAGTAGTATTTACCGTTTCTTCTTCCGGGTTGATAATTCTCTTTTCAGCCCTGAAGAAGCCATCACATGATGTGCGAAAGCTCGGCAAATAACACCAATTTGACACGGTCCAACCCGGAAGAAGAAACGGTAAATACTTCTGACGACCGTCGAAGCCTACGTGAACATCNTTTATTTATTAAGATTGTTTTAATTTATTGTTGTTATTTAAAACAATCTTTATTACCTGAAAATCAGTTTCATACATATATATATATATATGTAAACTTACTCTCAATTAATTACTCTCATGTTAAATTAGTTATTTTTTAAAATTTATAACAGCGTGTTAACCAATTTTGTTTTTGTTATTTGTTTGTCTACATTATCAGTCTAGATCTAAATTTTGCATTCTAATTTAAAAAAAAAAAGATACAATTAAAACAGATGTCCTGATACTTTAACTGGGAAGATGGGACAACAAGATTCATTAGAATGTCCAGGTACTTCCACTGAGGTTTCCAATAAATTAAGAACAGAATTTATCAGCTAGAATAATTAAAAAAAAAAAAAAACTACTGCAACATAAATCCCAAATAAATAGTTTTGGAGCAGGACAGCTACAATTTTGAACATAAACTTAACCTTTAAGTTAAAATGGAGAGTTTTTGACCGTAGATAATATTAGTAGATTTTTTTTTTTTGTTGGGATTCAGTCAAGGTTGATCCAAAAAAAAAAAAATTTGAAAAATGAGTTTTATTTTTTTTAAAAATTATTTGCCAACGTTTTGGCTTTCATTGTAAGCTATCTTCAGAGCTATCACAAAGGCGAGAGCGGACGTTGTGCCACCTGGATCACATGCTCATGACAGAACATAAACATAATTAAAAAAGTTCTAAAAAAATAATTTATAATTTTTTTAAATTTCATTTTTTGGTCTAACTTGACAGAACCCCAACAAAAAAACATCAACTTAATCTGTAAGGTTTAAAAATTCTTCAAAGAAAATATAATCCCTTTCATAGTAGGCTTTCAGAGCATTAAATGTTTTGAGTAGAGTGTTCGGTCAATCTCTATCTCACTCAATGCAACATTATTGTGTACTAGTTCCTCTGTTCAAAGTTAGATTAGAAAGACCCTTGTTTATTTGTCCCTTATTTTGGGAGAAAAATACCTTCATGTCCAACTTTTAATACAATACAATTTTTATAATTCTTTACAAAAATTTGTTACTATTTGAAATATAAATTTAGTATAATG
>KZ807847.1:282299-302126 GCA_000696205.2 Oncopeltus fasciatus
TATTATTATTAATCTTTAACCTTTTTTAAGTTTGTCACAAGTCACACTGCAAATATCTTATCGTTTGGCAGAAGTTAAAGATACCAATATCTGCATTAATTAATGAATGTCAGAGATAAAAGAAAGTGATATGATAAAAAAAATACTGCTTTTCAAAACATAACATTTCATCAATAACAAAATTTTTTTTTTTCACTTTATCAAAACTAAATTATTTTTCTAACTTTTAAAATAGAAACAAACTACACAAACAGAATACTTCTTTATTATCTAAATGTTTAAATATTATATGGGAAAAAATTAAAACCTTCTATTTAATTATTTTATATTGAATTTTTATAAGCTTTCAGTAATATAATAATTTAGTAATAAACAAACAAACCTTGAAATCAGCAAGAATTTCTTCTTCAGACTGATACTTTTCGGCCTTTATGTTGGATTCAATAGTCAACATATCAATAGGGTGTTCAATTACACTATAATACTCTGGATAGAGCTTACTTGATGGTTTTTCCATAAACATAAGCATAGGCTGACGGCCGTCTTCACACTGTAAACATAGTCTATAATTAATAAATTCAAATAGAATAATTGAGGATAAAATTCAAATGGAGAGTTTTTTGACCATAGATATTATTATTAGATGGTTTTAGTAGGGGTTTGGTCAAGGTAGATCCAAAAAAATACAAATTTAAAAAAAGTGTACTTTTTTTAAAAGATTATCTACCAACGTTTAGGCTTACATTGTAAGCCATCTTGAGGGCTGTAGAAATACAATATCATGAGAATACAATAATAATTTACAATATTATAATATAGAATTGCCATAATGTAATGTGATATCAAAAGTATGAATGTAGAAAGCTATGTAAGAGAATTTAAAAACATGCCCTTTGCTGTACGTCCAGCTATTTCCTTTACCAAGGTAAATACTACAACCAGATTAACGGTCTGGCTATGGGAAATAACCTTGCTCCCGACATTTCAAACATCACCCTTAACGACCTTCTAAACGCTATCCTTCCACCCTTTTCTTTCTTAAAAAATATGTTAAAAACCTCATCCTCGTTCTCAATCCAGAAAAAATCCCCCAAGATCCTTACTGCATTTAACTCATACCACCCTCGTCTAAAATTTACCATTGAAATGAAATCTGATACAATGGAATCAACTACCCTCTCTTGACACCCTTATTATCCGTAACACCAATGGCTCTATCTCTACTGACTGGTATACCAAGCACAAGTACTCAGGTCATCTTCTCCACTTTAACTCATCTCACCCTCATCATCAAAAAATTAATGTGGCCAAAAACCTCATCTACAGACCACTCACACTCTCTGACAATATATTCCACAGAAAAATATTATACGTGCAACTGACATCCTTCTTTCCAATGGTTTTCGTACTCACACCATTAGAAAACTTGTAAAATAATTTTTTATTTCCACTTCTCAAACTATCCCCTCCCCAAAAACAACGACCTCATTTTCTATTCTCTTCCTTATAATCCAAAACTTTCTGAAAATATTAAGAAATCAATCAGAAAAACTGTCCCTAACCTTAAGCTTTCCTTTTCCACCAACGACATACTAAAATCTATTTACACCATCCTCAAAGACCCCATCCCCCTTCCTAACAGAACTAATATCGTCTACAAAATTCCCTGTTCCACACCTCATTGCCATGGTTCTTACATTGGACAAACAAAAAACTCTATTTCCCGTAGAATCAATTACCATAAAAATGACTTCAAGTAAAAACTAATAAAACTGCCCTCATTAAACATGTTTTTCATGAAGGACACACATTTGACTTCGAGAACAAACCATTCTTTCCACTGAACCCTATGAACCCAAACACCTTTTATCTGAAACCGTTCACATGAACTTACAACAATATCCAGTTAATGACAGAATGGACATAGAACAAATTTCTTCAACTTATTCAACATTCTAAAAACCATTAGCCCTCCTTCTAAATAAACCTGTCAAACATTTTTCCCAGTTCCAAAGTTACTTATTCCCAATAATACCCTTTCCCTTTTCCTTTTCTTTTTTATTGCCCCCTGTTGAGACAGGGCGCTCTCCCTTTGTACCTTCCGACTTATACCTCCTCCCCACCCACCCTTCCACCACCCACGATGTCTCTCTCAAAAATTATATTTTCCTCTCAGTCATGGAAATGTGAACTTAGGGACAGGACATACTCTCTCGTCTTCATGATAGACAGGTGTGGTAAATTACTGTTTCAATGTTATTCAATTATTTTTTAACAAGTTGTTTGCATGTTTTTCAAATTCTTTTATATAGCTTTCTACATTCATACTTTTGATATCACATTACATTATGGTAATTCTTTATTATAATATTGTCAATTATTATTGTATTCTCATGACATTGTATTTCTACAGCCCTGAAGATGGCTTACAATGTAAGCCAAAACGTTGGTAGATAATCTTTTTAAAAAAATACACTTTTTTTTAAATTGTATTTTTTTGGATCTACCTTGACAGAACCCCAACTAAAATCATCTAATAATTGTAGATAAAATTATTCCACTACTCACAATATGTTGCATAAGGCACTTGCACAATGAATACAGTCTTTTCTTGAGAGGTATGTTATCTAAATATTTTCCTTTAGTGAGAAGTTTATTCGTTGAATGAACTGGAGTAGAATTACCAGAACCTGAAGTTTTTGGTTTTTTTTGAGGAGGTTCATCAACAGAATCATCATCACTTGCAGAATACTGAAAGCAGGAATAGGACTTTCTTAAAACATTTCATTCTTCATTCATGTAAAATTTGAGAAAAAAATCAAGTACACACAATAATTACCTGGTGATCAAAATCAAGAAGTTCCTGCACTCTTTTCTGCATTATTTTTTGTAATTTCACAGCGTCCTGGAAAAATTTATTATTTTTGAATAGCTCTAATAATATTTTTAAAAGTTTTTAAATAATAATCCTTATGAGGAAAGGATCTTCAGGAATTCAGTCTTGGGAGCTGAAGAATTAAAAACTAATTTGTAACCAAAAAAGTTTTTACTTTAGTCAACACTTTGGCCTAAATTTCAGACCTTCATCAGGGCTAAATATGAAAAAAAAAAAAAAAAATGTCTATATGTCATAATCCAACATATGAATAAATAAATGAAATGATAAAACTGTGTATAATGAACTATATGAAATGCATGAAAACTGAAAATACATAAGAGAGAAAAAAAAAATTCATAATATTCTGATAGTAACGAACCAACAAATAGGGTGGTGGGGAGAGAGACTCCTGCACTCTAGTGACTAAATCATGACTGATCTTTTTAACTATTTGAGAATTGCCGAAGGGAAAATTAATACCTTTGCTAAACTACAAATAGGCTTCTCTAACAACAATGAATTACAAAACTTACTTATAAACTAAACTGAAAGATGTAATGTTATTTACAAAATCCCCTGCACCACTCAAAATTGTACTGCATCATATGTAGGATAAATAAAGAACCCTATAAAAAGAAGAATCAGCAACCATCAACATGACATTAAAAAAAGTACTACTGCCTACTACTGACAGATATACATTCGACTTCTAATTGACAAATTCACACTTAAGCAGACTGAACCCAACCTTGAGAAACCACTTTTAGCTGAGTCTATTCACATCCATTTAGAACGAAAACCCCATCAAGGTCAAAACAGACAAAGCCTATATTTCCTCCACAAACAGTAATATTTTTCACATCTTAAAACAAAAATCACCATAAGTCCACTTCATAGCATTTCAATATTCCATACCAGACCCATAATTTTTCCCCTACAGTGACATTTCCAAGAACCTCAGGCCACCTAATCTCTCTTATCCAGACCTCCCCTTCCTGTTCCCTTCTGCAATTCTCAAATGGAAAAACAGATCAGTCATGATTTAGTCACTGTACAGCAGGAGACTCTTTCCCCATTACCCTATTTGCTATGTTACTTACATAATATTATGTATTTTTCTCTTATTTATGTTCAGTAATCAGTTTTCATGCATTTTATATAGTTGATTACACAGAGTTTTATCATTTAATTTATTCATTGGTGAATTGGATTATGACATACGGACATGTTTCTATATATATATATTTTTTATCATATTCAAGCCTGACCAGATGAAGACCTGAAATTTAGGCCAAAACATTGACTAAAATAAAAACTTTTTTGGTAACAAATTAGTTTTTACTTCTTCAGCTCCCAAAACGAATTCCTCAAAAACCTCTCCTATTAAAACTCTATGGTCAACAAATTACCTCCAAATTAATAATCCTTCTATTTCATGTTAACATATTAAGACATGCTTTATACCTTCATATACACACATACTTTTAGTATATTAGAAAAGATTCAGATTTTTTCCTTTCAGCATAAATCTAGGAAAAGGACAAAAAATTCCCTAAGCCAGATCATTTAAACTGTATAATCCAATTAAATAATTCCAGACAACATACAAATTTAAATCAATAATATATATATAATAAAAATATGTGTAAAATAACTTGCTAGAACATCATTGACTTTCTGAGAACATGTGGATAAAACAAAAAATATGAGACAGTAAACCCGAACATTTATATAAAGAATCAAGAAGCACAGAACATGAATTTCTGTTTTATCTTGGGGAAGTATAGGCAGAGAAGATATAAAGAGAGAAACAACATAGGGTTAGTAAAACCATTTAATTTTGAATGTAAAAATCTGATTAGAAATAGCTAAAAAGCTTAAAATGGAAAATAATAGTAATTGATGGTTATTACTAAATTATAATAACAATGTTACAATGTTTTAAATAGTAGAAAAAGAGAATATCTCGCCAAAAAATGTTTAGCTGACTAACTGGTGAGAAAATCTATATCTCAGTTAAAAACAATTGAAATGATCTAGATATTAAGTTGATCATTTTAAGTGCAACGGCATATAAATAAGTTGAAATAAACACTAGTAATCATTCAAAATCTGAAACCAAATCATAACTCAATTAATTTTGAATATTCTTATATTTGTAGCCATTTTGCAGGCTCACAACTGTTAAATAAAGGTCAAGTCGTCTTTCCCACATTGTATATTATTATTTAAACCTGATTGCTTTAGCCTAAGTTCATCTTCAAAAGCACTGCAAAAAAAAATAACAAAACACTTTTAACAATAAGATGCCAACAATAGTATTTTTGCTAAAGTGACTAATTATTTATTTGTGAGTAAGACGAATATATTGCCTTAGGCTCGAAGGAGATAACATAAGTCAGCTATTTGTTACTCTCGTTTTTTTTGTTTTTTTAAAATACTGATATTAGTTATGATATTTAATTCACAATGTTAGCTCCTTCGAGCATAAGAAGATATAGATAGTAGATGATACGGTTTAGACTCGGAGTAAAGTGCAGGGAGTAGAAGGAATTATCTAACTGGCCTCAGAAGTGTAAAGGTTATCATACTTGCTCGGAAACCAGGAGATCTGGGTTCAAGTCCCAGCTGAGGTAGCAAGATTTTTTTAAATTCTGCTCCCTTGCATTTATTGAATAAAATTTATGCGGGATTAAATACTACTACAAATATCAGTAATTAAATAAATACATTGTGGCAAAGACAACTTAGCCTTCATTCAACACTTAACTCATTTATTTTTCAACCTGAAGAACCAAATGATTCAAACAAAACACAAAAAGGAAATCCTTAATCAGATAAGAACTAGACACTTTAAATAAAAGGTGATGGGGAGTCATCTAACAAAAAAAGATACACTTAATTAGTATTTTTGAATATTTAGAGGTTTTCTCATATATTCATTTATCATCTATTTCTATTCCTATAGATAAGGAACAGGAAAATAAATTAAAGCCTTTAACAGAAAAAATGTGAAAAAAAAAAAAAAAGTTTTCAGACAAACCATCAATTGGTCCATCAATAACAGAGTGATCTATGCATATTTTCAAAATAGAGTAGTGGTTTATGTTATTAACTGGAGTTCAGTGATAAATGAAATATTACTAACAGTAAAATTATTCAAAAATATATAAAACAAATTATTCAGCACAGAGAAATCTGAAAAACAAAAATAAATAGTAAAATATATTTATTTAGTCTACTTTCAGTATTGAGTTTACACTTATCTATGCTTCTTTACTTTACGATATCAACTTATTAGCAAGGAGTAAACTATTGTCAACAAATATATCCTGAATGTTTCAGAAGTCAATATAAAACTAAACTTTATAATGTTATTATTAAAAGTAAATTAATTAATATCCTTTTATTTTTATACTTCAGTTAGTGAAAACATCTAATTTAGCAAGTGCAAAGTACTTACACTATTAGACATAAAAAAATTACAAAAATGAGTTTAAAATACCATATTCAATTTAAAAAGTAATAATAGGTTACTCCTGATTTTAAGATAAATTAACAAATTTATTATTTGTTGGAAATGTTGAAATATTAAGAAATTAGACTAAGAATATATTTTATTACTGCAAATTGATTTTATTTTATCTAGTCAAATTTTTTTCCTCACAACTTAAGTCATTATAGGTACGTAAAATAGAAATAAACTGAAATTAACCTTATATATTTTGGAGTCTGGCCTATTGTACTTTTTCGCATTCTCAAACATAATATTCATATCTCCAGCTACTTCACTCACTGTACCATATTGTCCTTTCTAAAATTATAGAATTTTAATTAAAAATGGAAAGAAAAAACATTAAAAAAAGTTCTACACATAATAAGATTGTTAAAAACGAACTGCATGCAAAAACTGTTTTTATTACTCACCTGTAATTTTTTACTAATTTGTGCTAAAGATATAGGATTCCGTATTTCCTTAAAATAATCTGGATAATAACGTTTAGAAGGAAGCTTTAAAAATGCTTCACACAGTAACTGCCCTATAAATAAATAGAACATATTTTTCGTTATAAAATTATTTTAACAAATAAATTTTGGATTAGAGAAAAAGACCGAAGTACATTTTTAATCCTGGACAACAATTAAGAAAGGGTTAGTTTTAAATTTCATTTCTTATCAGTCACAAGCTAGTACGAAATTCAAATGGAGTTTTTGATCGTACAGATTATTAGTAGAGAACTTCTTGGGGTTTGGTCGAGGTTGATAAAAAAAAACAAAAAAAAACACACAATTTAAAGAAATAATTCAGCCTCCCTCCATTGTAAGCCATCTTCAGGGCTATTGAAATACAATGCCATAAGAAAATATGATAATAAAAAAAAGTATATGATTTAGATTATTATTGAATAATAATAAAAATAATGAGATATGAAATGCTTAGGAAAACAATAACAAAATGTGTAGAAAGTTCACCACCATATAATGAAGGCGAGAGGGAAAGTGTTGTCACTAGGTTCAAATCTTCATGACTGAGAGGTAAGGTTTGGAAATAAGGAAAACTTAAGATGGAAAAATGAAGGGTAGGGAATGTGAGGCAGTGGGTACAAAGGAGACCGTTGGAGAAATTAATTTAGGAGCAGGGCAGAAGTTTTTTTTAGAATTATGAACATGTTTGAATAAATTGAAGAAATTTGTTCTATGTCAGTTCTGTTGTTAACTGGATTGTGCTGTAAGTTTATGTGTAGGGTTTCAGATAATAGGTGTTTGCATTCATATGGTTCAATGGGAAAATGGTAATTTTTTTATGGTCAAATGTGTGTCCTTAGTGGATGAAGTGTTTTGTGAGGGCAGTCTTTATTTGTTTTTTGTTATGTCATTTTTGTGATTGTGATTGTTGATTCTACAAGAAATATGATTTTTTGGTTTGGCCAATGTATGAACCATGGATTTTAGGAGTGAAACAAGGGGAGTGTAAGGGAGAGCCCAGAAAGTAAGGTCATTGCTTTTAGAGAGAGGCTTGGTTTGGTAAGTGAAAATATATAATTTCTTAACAATTTTTTATGGTGTGCATAGGGAAACCTAGTTATGGAATAACATAATATAAAAATATAGGGAGTCTTAGTTATGGAATATCTCGTCTGAGAGTGTGAGTGATATGCAGATAAGATTTTTGGGCACATTTATTTTTTAATGATGGGAGTGGGGTGAGTTAAAATGGAGAAAATGACCTAGTAAGTATGCTTCATGTACCAGTCAATGGGGATAGAGCCATTGGTGTTATGGATGATAAGGGTGTCGAGGAAGAGAAGTTGGTAGTGACTCAAAATTTCTATGGTGAATTTAGGGGAGTGTGTGATATGAGTTGAATGCAGTGAGGATTTGGGAGATTTTTTCTGAAATAAGATTATAAAGGAATAGATTATAAATATATTTTTTTAAGAACAAGATGTTGTTTGGAAAGGATGGAAGGAAAGAGTCTAGGAGGTCATTGAGGGTAATATTGGAAATATTGGGAGCAAGGTTATTTTCCATAGCCAGACTGTAAATCTGGTTATGGTTATTTCCTTGGTAAAGGAGATAGCCTGATGTACAATACAGGGAAAGGGACTTGAGGTAAGTGGACTGGGTAGGATTGGTGTGGTATTCGATTATAGTGCAGTGTTGGTCAACAATTTAGAGGGCTTTGTCAGTGAAGAGAGATTTGGTATCTAGGGAGCAGCAAAGAATATAACCTTTTGGGATAAGTAAGGATGCATTAGGCTTTGAGGTCAAATGAATTATTTTAATTTAATTTAATTTTATTTTTTTCCCATAAGGGTTTTGTTGGCTAAGAATCTGTAGGGATGGAAGGAAGAATTTGCCAAGTTTGGAAGAAGGAGAGTTGTGGTTTTTAGAGGACCCTAACATCTCCCTATCATAACATATTAATAATGTAAATCATATATGTATTTTGTTTTTCTCAGGTTTTCTTATAACATTTCAACAGCCCTGAAGATGGCTTACAATGTAAACCGAAATGTTGGTAGATAGTAAAAAATACAATTCTTTAAATCATATTTTTTTGGATCAACCTTGGCTGAACCTCAACAAAATTTCTACTAACAATTTAATATATTTTATTCATAAATTTTATAATCAAGACAAGAGTAAACCAGATTACATTAAATATTATATAGAAAAAGATAATAGAAAGTTAAAATTTTATTAAAATAACAAGTGGTTTGAGGCAAGTTAGCTCAGGCCCATAAAAAAAAGTGCTGACAAGTAATAACTAAGTAAATAAGTAAATTCAAACTTTAAAAAAGAATAACTCTAAAAATAGTTTTGAATATAAATCAATGTAAGACTGCTTTAACAGACATCATTTCAGCTTCTATTTTCATATTTAAAAAAGGGGATATATACTTGTCCTACAGGAAATCAAATAGATTTCACAAATTTGTGGATTATAGTAGAAATTTTAGTGGATATCAATATTAACCTTTTAAAACCCCATAAATACTAGTATAAGCTCAGCTGAGATCACTAATAATTATCACAACAATAAAATATTTATCTCTATACCTTGAGGGCCCATGGCAGATTTCACAGTTGAATAAAGCTGCCAGCAAGGATTATCAGGATCATCTACGTCAACTACATCTTCCTCATCATCTCCACCTTCCTCCTCTTCTGTCTTCAGGGCTGCAATCATAGCAGAAAGAGTGTTCCCACTACGAAGCCTCTTAGTCCTTATTCTCTCACTCCCTTTGTTTGGAGATTGAAAGATACCTTTTTCAATTTCAACCTTTTTTGCTTGAACTAACTTTCGCAGTGCTTTAGCATCTTTATAAATCTGTGAACCAGGTTCATTAAAAATTGTAGCATTTTTAGTCATTTGTATAAGATCTTTCTCCATTTCAATAATATTATTATATTTATTTTGTTGAATTTTACGAGCTATCATTCGTAGGTCAATTGGATTATCAATAACTTCATAATACTTAGGATAGCGCTGAAAAAGAAAAAAAAAGTTTTAAAACTTTCTATTTTCATCACAAAATATATTTATTAAAAATATAAAAAAATATGGTATTGAAAAATATAATAAATTTATTTTATGATAGTATTGATGTAGTTTACTACTAACAAAAAAAGTAAAGATTTTATGGGGTTTTTTCTTATTAAGTATTTATTCTATTTTCTTTGCTTGCATTATTTTCATACTCCTTAAATAACTTGCAATGTGATTGAAGTGACATTCACCCAAAACATACACATACTTTCTTTTAATAAAACATTTCCCAGAAATTTACTAAAATCATGTGCAATGAATACATTAAATCTAAAATTCTTCCTCTGGAGAAAGTCATAAGTACTAATAAGTAAGGACTTTCTATATACATATCCATATAGGTCTTCAAATAGCCCTTAATTACTCATTACAAAACTTATCCCCCAAATATGAATTTATTATGTGTAAGCTAAATAGTATACTTAATTTAGACAACAAAATTGAAATAACAATAGAGCTAGGTATCTAAAGAAACTCAGCCCTCTGTACATCCAGTTATAAAAACAATTTGGATGTGAGTCTCAACATCCAATTCAGTCCTCTTCTTGGTGAAAAACCAGATCTGGCAACAATCTTCAACTCAAACCCAGACCTGCAGGACCCCCATTACCTCCCAGAAACCCGGTATTGAAACTCTCGTCCACGAAGCTTAAAGAAGGTGAAATTTCACTATTAAGGGAAGGTTTATCCTTGTGCCTCACTCCAAAAGTAAACCACACTAATATTCTTTCTGACATTAAAGAAAAAGCCTAGTCTCCCTTCACTCCCCACTGATGAAGGACGAGCAGTCTCCCTGAAAATTGAATTCATTTTAATATTTTCTTTTTGAGTGTTCGTTACACACTACACTCTTTACATATATATATATAGATTTTACCATTACACACACACAAATGCATATGCGCGTGCGAGCACACACACACATATATATGTAAGAGTGTGTGTGTAATGGTAAACATTACGAACAATTAATATGCCGAATATATTAATTTTATCTATTTGATGTTATATTAAAAGGTAAGTGTTGTTACTCTGAATATTTAAACACTTACAGTGCTGTTATTATTCTTAAAATTGACTATATTTTTGACGGGAACCCTCAATTATAAGAGTCTAATGTTTTTAAAGTGGCAGTGACAAAATTAAAATATTGTGATGTTTCATTTTGTATTTCTTTATAGACATTCACTATTCCCGATTGTTACAGTTTTATGATTGAAAACAATATATAATGACATTATTTAATTTGAATTCCATCATATAAGCACTGGAATAAATGCAAATCCCAATTGTCTTCAATCGAATGTAGTATACATGTCTTTGAAACGATGTGTTTGTTCATATTGTGACAAAAACAGCCTAGAAGGTTAGAGGCAGATTGATACTGAACATCGTAATGTATGATCCAGATTATAATAAGAAAACTTGTTTTATATAACTTTACAGTTTTACGTACAAATTTTTATTTATTTAGTAAAATTATGTGTTTAATATTATTCTTTGAGAAAAATAGATTCAGTAACATCATTAACTTAGTATGTAAGATATATTAGATTTCATTAAAATAATTCATTCATTTTATATATTACTATTTATTAATAGTAATTCATTAATAGTTATGTCAAATAATTTTTCTTTATTTTATATAAATGTTTAATACATTTAAAATTCTGTTTATCTTCTTTAATATAAAACTTTCCACAGCCGCATGTCGACAAACCATGTTAATAAAATTAAACAACTCTTTTGTAATAAAATAATTCAATTTTTTTTTTACTGATATTTCAGGCTATTTTGGAGAAAACCTAACATAGACAACCCTGGTTTGGAAAAAGGGAAGAGGGGAAAATTTGTATAAAATTTTAGCTTTCATAAGTGAACTCCCTATTCTATTTAATCAAACCTCCCAATGCTAAATTTAATCAAATCCCCTATAGGAAAATCAAATAGACTGGCTGGAAAACTAATTTTGTATAAGGTAAGACATCTAATAAATGAATTTCCAATACCCAAAAAACACCTAAACCTTAAATCCCATCAAAATCAATTTTGCTACTATGGCTCAAATGATTTATCATGGCAGTAATAAATTTTTTGTGGAAAACATAATTATATTTTGTATCAGACATCTTATCCTATTCTTCATTTACTCTACAGTAAATGTATTTTAAATTAAAGAATATTTACCACTTATGCAACTAAGAGTAAACATTGTGTTTAAATAATTAATGAACTATATCAAATTTCATTATCTTTTAATACTAATTACAACTAACTTAGAGTTAAAATGTTCCTAATTAGAATTAAAATTTAAGGTAATCAACCCACTTTACAAATTTAACCATTTTATTGGCACAAAATAGTTTTAATGGTAAATACTAAGTTGGATTGCAATTAAAAATGCATTTAATAATCGGGTTTTATATGCCTAAAGAATCATTTAATTGATAAACAGAACATAAGTCAGAATAAGAGAAGTTAGTCAGGGATTCGGTTTTGGGAAATGAAGAACTGAAAACTGATTAAAGAACAAAAAGTTTTTTTAAAATGTTTGCCTGTTTCAGCCTAAATTTTGGCCTCCATAAGGGCTGAGTATTAAAAGTAAAAACATACAAAAATAATATAGAAAATACCTAAATGTTTTAAGTTATAATACAACACATGAGTAAATAAATGTAATGATGGGTGTAATCGACTATATAAAATGCATGAAAACTGATAACATAACATACATAAGAGAAAAATACATATTATTATGAAAATAGCATACCAAACGGGGGTGAGAGAATTCTGCTCAACAATAACTAAATCATGACTGATCTGTTTTTCTTATGGGAAATAGTGGAAGACAACTGGATGGTATGTAGGAGGGGGCCCGTATAAGAATAAATAAATAAATAAGAATAAATTTCGAAGGGAGGGGCAGTTCGCCTTTGAAGGATTAGGCGGCCTGAAAATATCAATTATGGGGAAAAAAGAAGAGCCTGGTATGAAATCCTGAAATGTTATGAGGAGGTCTAATGGTGATTTTATGAAATATATTACTGTGTGTGGAGGAAATTAGTCTTTTGTTTTGTTATTATTAGGCTTTCATTCTAAATTAATGTGAATGGACTCAACTAAAAGTCCTTTCTCAAGGTTAAGTTTAGTCACCAGAAGTGTGAATTTGTCAAAGTCAAATGTATGTTTTTCAGTACTAGAGTGTTTTGAAAGAGCAGGATGGATTTTTAAATATTTGATGTCATATTGAAGATTACTGATTCTTCTTTTGATAGGGTTCTTTGTTTGTCCTGCGATACAGGGTTGCATGCTGCGATACAGTTTTGAGTGGTGCAGGGGATTTTTTAAATGACGTTACATCTGTTATAATATGGAGAATGGGGTCTTTCAGTTTTGTGTAAAAGTTTTTTTAATTTACTGTTGTTGGAGAAGCCTATGCATAGTTTGGGAAAGGTATTAATAAACAGTTAGGCACTGTCAAAAAACTTCACCTAACTGTCTCGGCACCCGAGGTTTCTTTTCCTTAGTCATTTTATCTATGTTTTCCCTACTATTCCCTTGACATCATATCTTAGTTATTCAGATTGATCAATTTTCACCACAGCTCCACTGTAGGATAGATAGGTGTGGTGAATAAATAATTTATTCTCTCTACTCTATACTTTTCATACACTAATTTAGATATTATGCTCTCAATTTTTTTTTTTTTTTTAATTACTAGCTGTTCTATTTCTTATCTCTTCTCACGACATTATAATTTTTTTAACAGCCCTGAAGATGGCTTATAATGCAAGACAAAACATCGAAGCACATTAATTTTACCAAAAATAAATTAAATGAGAAGATATTATACCTTTTTCGAAGGGAGCAATTGAAATACAGTGTTAAGAAGCCTGCCATCATCAGCAGTACTAGTCATTACAATAGTAAATAGATCTTCACATTGAGCTGCTTCTTCATCATAGGTCACAGAACCTTCTGATGTACTCTCTGTATCATCACTTCTCTTCGATTCTTTCTTACTCTTCAAATTAGTAAGAGAGACCAACAACAACAAAATAAATTAGAAAATAATTTTAAAAAGTGTTAATGATCATAGTAACCAATGTGGTAATAAAATGAAGATACATTAAAAAATTACTTAGTGTTGAATTATATTAATTAGTATTTAATTTAAATATAAAAATAATGTATAATATCTCAACCCACAATCACAGTCATGTAGATGAACACACTCTATTACTGAGATAATATTTAACAAACAATGAAAAACCATTAGAGACATAAATTGTTCCTTAATATAACACTGAGGATGACCTACTGGCTGCATAGGAATAAATGATATGGATTAAAAGGCTGCCCTTAATTTTCCTTAAATATTTTGTTCCTTCCTCATCATGGCACATTCAAGGCTCATGAGCGTTCTAATAGAATTCAAGTAGCTAGAAATTACACATCAATACAAGGGAACAGAATAAAAAAATCTTGCTACCTCAGCCAGGACCCGAACCCGGGTCGGTCCCCTGCTTTTCGGGCAGTTATGCTAACCATTGCACCACTGAGGCTAGCTAGATGATTCCTTCAACTCCCCACACTTTACACTGAGTCTAAACCCCCGAGTAAGACGAATATATCGTCTTATGCTCAAAGGAGCTAACATTGTCAGCTATTTGTTAGACTCTCGTTCCCCCCCCCCCCCCATATTTCTTATTTTAAATACTAATTTTAGTTGAGGTATTTAATCCCACATTAATTTTATACAAGAAAAGCAAGGGAATAGAATAAAAAAATCTTGTTTCGACCTGGGTTTGAGTCCTGGCTGAGGTAGTAAGATTTTTTGTTGTATTCCCTTGCATTTCTTGTATAAAATTAATGTGGGATTAAATAAGCACTTTCATTATACTTATAGCTCATTTTCTAGCCATTAAAATACATCACAAAAGAATTATATATAGCTGTTGATGAGGGATTGTGCCATTCTTTGGGTTCTAAATTAGTCAATCACCACAACTATTTCAAAGCTATCCATTTCAGGTACTTATAGGAGATAACTATATTAATTACTTATAGCAATTTGAACTATATCTTCATAATGATCAAATTACTTTATTATTAAAATATTTTATTCAGATAAAAATTATGACCAATAATGTAATTTTAATCGAGGAACTTCCACATAAGATTAATTTTTTTCAGGCATTTAACGTATCCCATTATATTGAAGATATATATTTCATGGGCCATTATTTCATAAATTTCTTTCCGTTGTTTAAATAATATTATCAATTCTGTATCAGTGATTACTAAAAGTACAATAATAGTCTGCACTCCAGTGGCTAATTCTTTTTAAATTTTTGTGGTTGTATCTGTTATGCACTTCGCCTGGCTTCACTAACTTGATTGTTCCACTATCCACACCACTTTAAATGTGTAGAATTAACTTATTTCTAATATGTACCAGATATTTAAAATCATTCTTCCTTGCCCACTGTTTGTGGGTACAATCATTCTGTTTAATTACTGATTTATGTGATGCCTCTCAAAAAATGATGAATCTGCTGTACATCATCTTGGCTTTATTGAAGAGCATTCTCAAGTAAATTAGTTCATGGCGGAAACTACAACTATTAAAATTCCCACTATTCCTTAACACAAATCACTTGGAATTCATTTACATGCCAGTCCCATACCTCATTATCTTGAACTATTGAAACTTCACACCAAGAAAGATTCAGTTAGACAGGCTGAAGACTTACAACCATTCCTTAAGACTACTTAAAAATTCCTCTGCCATGATCAATTCTGCAGATTCCTTTCAGCAGGCAATACTGGAGGTGAACCCACCATCCTCATATTTAACCTCTCTTAGTTAATATGTCCAGCAGGTGTTTCACGATGTAGATTACATTTCCTCTTCCCTCGAGCAAAAATAATTCTGTCCTGGTGCATTCTTGGATGTCACTCAAGCATTTGACCGAGTATAGCATTCTGGACGATTATATGAGCTCAAGTTCATATTCCTAAGCACCATATACCTAATCCTTAAATCTTATCTCTCTAACCGTTTCTTAAGGGTCCGGCAAGGATCAGATTACTCTGTACACTTCCCTGTGAAAGCGGGCATTCCACAGGGCAGTGTGCTTGGACCTATTCTTTTTACCCTTAACACTGCGGACATCCCCAGTCATCCTAATACCCTACTGGCCCTATTTACAGATGACAAAGCGATACTCACTTCCCATCCTGATCCTAAAACCGTTTCCAATATTTTACAAAACCATCTAGATGCCATTCAGCACTGGTGTAGCAAATGGAGAATTAAGATAAATGAGTCCAAATGCATACAGGTAAATTTTCAACTAAGAAAAGATTCTCCCTATAATGTCACATTTAATAATACACCTATAACCCTCCTTGATTCAGTGCGTTACCTTGGGTTCCACCTTGACTCACGACTTAATTGGAGTCAACATATAAAAATCAAACGACAAGAACTCAACAGACACTACGGACTCTTATACAGACTTATAAACAGGCATTCGCAGCTCACAACAGCGAATAAACTGACTCTCTATAAAACACTAATACGACCGATCTGGACATATGGTGCAGAACTCTGGGGTGCCGCTAAGCCTTCCAACATCCAACATATTCAATCCTTTCAATCCAAAATCCTAAGAGTTATTGCAAATGCTCCATACTATGTTTCGAACTCTACCCTACATCAAGATTTTAATATCCCATTCGTCCAAGACTTCATCTCTACTCGCTTCACGCTCCTCCACAGTTAACTCCCATTTCGCCCTAATCCATAAGCCCAATTCCTGTCATCGGACTCCAACCCCTATGATCCACCCCACCGACTAAAACAAAGATGACCTCGTGACCTCCTGGGCGTTAATGCCTAAAGTAACAGAGTGTGGTGTCGACAGGCTCCTCTACCCAACAAAGTGTTTGCAAGTTTGCAATGAGGAAAATCCAGTTTTAATTGGTAGAAAAATATGATTCTTTAGAGAATAATTTTTAAAGAGATAAATAAAATATTATGTTGAAGAGAAAAAAAAATCGAGAATTATAAAAATGCTGTAGCAGTTAACCTTTGAAAATTAGTGAAAATATTTTTAATGCAAAAATTACCTGTAAAATAACATAAAAATTAAATAAATAACATTACAATAAAAATTGTCTCAAAAATTAGATCAAGAACAGCCTTCTTCCTGATATATGCATGAATAAAGGTAAAAATATAATTATCTGCAAAATTCTGGACAAAGTGATCTATAAGCTCAAGTTTTAGAAGTATTAAAAACTTACTATTTTTCTCTCCTTGCTCACTTTTACTTTTGACTCATCTTCATTTAACTTATGATCTTCTAAAAGTTTTGATTTGGCTGACTGTACAAGTTCCCATAACTCACAAGCATCTTTATATTCTTGAGATGTGCGCTGAGGAAAAGGGGAACAGCAATATGCATTAAAATATAATTTTTTTAATAATAATTCNTGAATTTTTGCAACTTTATTTTTTTTTTTTTGGGGGGGGGGGGGGGTAATGTCATATTTTACTCACCTTATAAAAAGCTTTAGTATTACTAACAAGTAATTCAATATCTCCAACAAATTCATCAACATCTTCATACTCATCAGTCTTTAATTTTTGTTGAATTTTGATAATGTTGTTATAACTTTGGAAAAAAAAATACACTTTCTTGTTTATTTCTTATTATTTCTTAACAATTAAAATGGAGAAATACTAATATTTTAAATTTAGCCTTTTAGAAGAATTTCTAATTCCCAGGGCTTGATTTAAATATTTAATAGCTAGTAATATAAATAGCACTAAGACAAATAGTGGATTAGTTTTGTTATGACAAAGAAAATATTTTAACATCCAGAAAGAAAAATAAATCACTATATTTAAATCTAAGGTCTCAGGTGAAGACTTATTTTTAAGAGTTCAGACATAAATAAATGTTGCTAAAAATGTTATAAACTTTAGGAACAAATGATGAAGTAAGAAAAACTTAAGTTAAAATATAAATATTAACATGTTACATGGACAAAAACCTGACTGATGTTAATACCATACTCACCTCAAGAAATATAGCTTTTTTTTTTTTTTTTTTAATTCAACCCTAAATTAAATCCCCTCAGATGGTTGGATAAATCTTTTAAGTAAAGAGCCGCAATATGTATTCAAAATCAGTAAAGGCGTAATTTTCAATTCACTATTTTTATAATTATAACTAGAGGAGTTTAGTAATGAATAGAATAAAATAGCAAGAACATGGCTATTTACTTTATTTAGTTTTAAAAAATGGCATATTACAGGATTACCAGTGTTGATATAATAACAGAGAAAACAAAGAATGTTAAGCTCAGAGCTCTTAGTAAACTCTTTGAAATTGTACAAACACCAGACAGATTAATGTAGATATTTTGCTCTTATAACAATTTTAAATTATTAACCCTTAATTTATCCTTTTTAAGAGTTTCTTGATCAAGGCCACATGAATGAAGCAACAGAATGATTTTTTATTACTTTAATTTGATTTTTGATTTTACCAAATGAAAGGCAAAACATAAAATTTTGATGGAGGTTTCTATTTTGATTTTTTATTATGATTCAATTACTTCCATTTAATACTTCTTTTGGGCTTAAACAAGAGGAAAAGTTGTTTTTTGTTAAGCTTTCGCTGAAGGCTGAAGTAAGAACTGTAACCAACCATTACTAATTACAACAAGTAACCATTAATTTTAATTAAACAACTCAGTAAATCTGATTTTAAAATTTTTATATCAAAGAAATGCCTAACAAGACAAAATGAGGTGTACGCTATTAAATTTGAGAAAGTGAATTAAAGACTTTATGAAATAAATGGATAAAGAGACTCAGTTATCAAGAAGATTTAGACAAAAGAGTTTGACCAGCAAGAAATTAAGAATATCTCAAAAGAGTAATATACAAGTTAAAGAAGAAGAAAAAAGTATGTTGTGTGGGAGCCACATAAATTAAACAAATTCCTCAGTATTTCATTTTATGAATATTTGTATTTGATCTTTCCATGTAATTTAATTCCCACACTTATAGAATATATATTTCATAAATAATAAATAAATCTGTGTTCAGCTTTATTACTCTGAACCAGCTGCAGCAAAAATACTATGCACAACAGCTCTTGATGAGATATTTCATTTTAATATGTCACTTAATTCCCCACTTCTATTTATCCATTTTTGCTCAATTTAAGTGAAGTCTTTCTTTTTATATTTAAAAGCAACAAGCCAAGTTTCATTAAGAAAAGCATCTCATTTTAGCTTATAAACCGTAAAATTAAAATTTACTACACAGGTAAACCCTACACTCCTAATTGATTAATTTTACTATGTAACTCCTAAGATATTTTTCTTATCAATTTACAAACTAAATTGAATTTCATTAATCTACATTACATCCCCTAGATCAAAGAAACTTTGAGACATTTCAGATAATCTCCTCTCCTATTTCAGTTTACATTTAAGAATGATATGACTCATTATATTAAGAAAACAACTAATTACAATTTCTATGATATAATAAAAACTTATGATACAGGCAAACCCCCCAATCCTTATTCTTCAAATTCACAGCTTAACTCCTTCCATAATAAACAAATCTGTGTTGTTTCACTACTTTGAATTAAATATGCTTTCTGCATAGAAAAAAAATTTTTTTTTTTGTTTTTTTTCCACACTTGATTTTCAAGTAATTCCCAACAACTATGAGTCCATGTTATTATGCAGTCAGGCTTTAATGCAAAAAATGTTTCCAGCAAAATAGTTAACACTTTTGCCAAGCTACATTCAAGAAATTCACTGATAATATATATGCATATATATATATCCTTTCAATCCA
>KZ807848.1:36245-59634 GCA_000696205.2 Oncopeltus fasciatus
TTTTTTTTTTTTTTTTAGAAGTTTTTTTTTTCTTTTCTCATAAGTTTTCAACTTTAATATATTTTATTTTTCTAAGCTCATTATTGTTTACTTGTAACCATTCCAACAGCCATTTATTTTTAAATATATTTTGGCATTTGAGTCGTAAAGTGGGATTTAATTATACTCTATATCTTTGGTTGCTTATCAAACTTTTTTGAAAATTTATCAACACAATCATATACTCTCATTACTACATGACTAGGGTACCAAGTAATATAAATTTTATCGCTTCTTAGAGTTTTTATATTATAGTAAAAGTTTTCAGTTTTTGTGTTATTTGAAAATGAGTGTTATTTGAGAGGACCAATGAAAGTGTTTTACTTATGGAAAGCAAATCATAGGTAATATTACTGAAAGTTGTCAAAAACGGCTTTAAAATTATTTGGAATAAAAACCAATTTAAAAATTTTATAAATATTTGGAAATTAGTTAATTTTTCAAAATTTAAAAAAATTTTTGTACACTGCAGAGTTCATGAAAAGATTGCTGGAACTGAATTAAACATTATCAAATTTTATCCTCTAAAGCAGTAACAGTAGAATAAAATGAGGTCGACATTTTTTAAACCATTTTCAATTTCCTGTTGATCAGAAAGAAGAATTGAAGTTGTTATTCAATGTGAGAATATTGTCTGGGTGCACACAATTTCTATTCAAGCAGTCAAGTGCTTTCTCCGCGCTTAATCAACCACACACTCAATGTCAATAAAAACAGCGAGGACATATTGCTGAATGCTGTCACTAAAGAAATTAGGCTGTTTTTTTTATTTATTTGTAAACATTCCATTAGCTCGAAAACCAATTTCGCAGGGATTGTAAAGTAGAATGGGAATGAAATAGGATTTAGAACGCTAGCTAGATAAAGTTTGAAGATTTTTTTATTTTCCTAGGGGACAATAATAGCATTGTTTAATATAAAAAAATTCGGTAACATTAATTCTTGGTTCCTTGTTAAAGTGAATTTTCGTCGTTCAACTTGGATGTCAGTAATTCAGAAGTTTCTTTAGACAGATTGAGATCCCTGGTGAGGTCGTTTAATTCATCCTGGTTGAATCGTTATCCCATCATAATCAGTGTCACCTTCATAAGGTGATGAGAGGAGAAATACTCGTCTTTACAGATCTCTGGTAGCTGGTGGAACGTTAGGATTGGCACTTCCTTTGAGTGAGGGACTTGCAGAGACTAAATCAGGATAAGTCCACTTGCTACAGTTCTTACGAATGATTCCAGTGATATTTAGTAGGCAGTAATAGCACTCATCGAAGTGGTTTGGGAGTTCTCTCCAGTCCACTGTCGTAAATCTTCGGTAAGTTTTACAGACCTGATGCGGTGCCCAGATTTTATCCTGATCACCAAGACTAACACCAAATTATCCAAGATAAGCTCTCTATAAAAATTCACTAACAGTTTTTCTAAAAGTGTATTCTCCGCGTATGTAGCTAAATACATTAGGTTTATACATCCAACTTCCTCTACTTGAACTCATTTTATTTCTATTAAACAAAAGAAAGACAACAATCTGCAATACAGTAGGTTTTAGGTTAAGTTTATAACAACTCTTTCCAAAACAAAACACGCAGGGACAAATTCGATCTTCCCTACTCAGTGAGAACTCACAAATTAACTTAACCGTTGAAAGTCACTGCAGTCAACGCCATCTGGTGGATTTTCCTGAAACAAAGTGAAGGGAAGACGACAATAGGGCAATCCTTCAGAAACCAATCCTTAAATATGTGATTTAGAACTGCACAAAATAGAGTTAGAACTGCACATTTTGTGTAAAACTGCCGTTAAAAAACTACTGATCTAAAAAAAAAAAAATAGAGCTGATAGAATAAAACTGATTTCATATTTAGAATCAACGCACCGAATACAGTTGACATCAATTTTAAAATCCAAGGCATAAAAATAATTTTTATTCCGTAGGTCAGTGTAATCATTAATATTAATGTTATGAAATAATTTCGTAATCCTTGTCCGCATAATATAATAATATGGAATTTATAATGTTTAGGAGAATGCAAACAATTAGAAAGATATAAATGAGCTAAGATGGTCCAGCATCTCCTTCCTTATTATTGGCTTTATTGGGTTTAGAGTCAGCATTAGCGAATTTAGTATTATGCCTTTTAAATCCCCAAGAATTGTGTATAAAGATCAGATGATCAGATTCTTTTAAGAAAGCTGGCTAGCAATCACTGCATTTTCTGGACAATTCTCTTACATTTAAATGTGCTTTTAGACATTATTGATGATATTTTTACGGATAAGCATATCTGTTCTTTTGGCATTTTGTTAGAGATGTCCTATCAGAGTTAGACAATGTACTGCGACAGAAGATGAAATGTAAGGGAATTAATAACTGTGCATGATGGGGACAGTAGAGAACGATGTGAGCGTAGGAATTCCGCAGTATCATAATGTTATTCGAGTCACAGAGTGGAAGTAGGAGGATACGCGGCCGAAATACAAACGGTCGGCATTTCTTTTCCGCAATTTCACCGGGACCGGCTGCGAGATAACACTTCAGCTGCAAAAGAGATAAACTGAAGCTATTATCAGTACCAATNGAACATGATTTCGTGCACAATACATAAAAAAAAAAGGCCATATATTCCTGGAAAAGAAGAAATGTTAAGAACAGTACACCTTTCTACAGTTTTTCTACCACTTAATGAAGAATATTTTCTAATTAGGAATGATACTTTCCATTTATAAAATTTTTTAAAATTATGAGTCATCTAGAGGATATTAACAAGGATTTTGGAATTACATCAGTAACTATGAGGTAATTTGCAAAATACATTTGTGGCTACCTAATCACAAATTAGTTTCATACCAGCATGAAGAGGTCCTTGGGATTTTTAGTTAATAGCTAATGTAAAATAATGCTTCAAAGAATATATTTTACCCCTACTTGCAAAATATTTACCCCTACTTTATTAACAAAAAGCTTATTCGGAAACCCCAACACAAAAAACACATGTATTCGGCCAGAAGATGGACAATGTCCGAAAGCGCTCACCAACAGAAGATGGTTTGCAGAAACCAATGAAGACGGACAATAGAAGGTATGAGAGTTTTGTTTTTACGCTTACCAAAAACATGACTCCCAGCCGTGACTAAAGCCGATGAAATCCGCAATCCGTTGGTGCATGGTGCAAGGTCAAATTGAAAAGGACTATCTAGGGCTTTTGAGAGACGTCAAAAAATAAAAAGAATGGCCTAGAGTTGTCGTTGCGAGCGATAAGCCTCAACAATTCTTACACAAATATCAACCAGGAATTTTTGCACGAAACAATGTTTCACGAAGAAATATCCCACAATATTATTGTGTATTAATTCATGCACAATGATTCTCAGATTGACACTTATGGAGGTAGTGCAGCAATAAAAGAAATATTCCCTTCCGGGAAACTGCTACGGCTACAAACATACAGGCAGTAACAAATAAATAGGTATGCGATTGGTATTACCAGTTTGCTGTTTGTATGTCCCATAAGAAATATATAAGTGGTATCGGGGATTCAACATGCTAAATATCACGACCTTTCCTCACTTTGAGTAATTTTAACACCCACTGATTTTCAACGTTCACCTCCAGCAAAGGCCGAGATTTGATTTCATTTCTTCACTCTTGACAAGTCATATTACACAAGCTTGTAATATGAATTCAAGAGTTATCTCTCAAGCTTTTGTTAAAAGCCATCTTACAAGCGATATTTAAAATATATATGTATATAATTGCTTAAAAGATGGCTCTTAAAAGAAAGAAAACCTGATAAAATGTGCATAAATAGAAGATGTATAAATATTACTGAATAATAAGCGTCTGAATATACGTAGTCAATGCAGAGGACAAAGGATAATGCCCTTCCATTTCCACAGACATACCAATGGGGAATAAGATGTATCTCTCTGGAAGAAAATATCGGTCTGCAGGGAGGCAGGATTGCTGATGGACAGTGATGGATAGGACGCCAACAGAACAACGCCTAAAGCAAATCTGCTCGGAGCTCTTCTCCTTATCATTTACAATTCATCAGGGCAAGTTAAGATTTCCCGTGAACTTCTTCTACTGGAAAGGTATTTATGATTCCTAATTACAACACTTCAGTGCATTTTTTTTTTCGTTCATAAATTAAAAACCTGGGGCGCCAGGCTAGCTCAGTGGATCCGTACGGGTCTCGCAATCCTGACGCCGCGGGTTCAAATCCCGCCCAGGTCAATCTTTTATTTGTAATATGGAAGGTTGTCCTGAGCCATGGGTGTTTAAAAGGGGTGGCAACCTGTAGATAGCCCCTCCCTCCAATGACCCTAAGTGGTTACAAGGAAGGCTAACACAGCAAAAAAAAAAAAAAAAAAAAAATTAAAAACCTCTGGAATCAGTTGAAAACGAAACATAAGCAGATACAAATTAAACGAATGGCAGAATCCTTAAATGTTATTTACCTAAATGCTAATTTCTTAATAATAAAATTAGAGATTGGGTGATGTAATATGTCGCTCATATTCATGAACCCTTCACTATATAAAAGACGGTTATAGAAAAAGAAAAGCGAGAATAAATGTTTATGTCCAGATAACTTGTTTCAATGTTTGGACGGGAGGAAATTCAGGTGTTCCAGGTGAGGGTAGTACTCTCACACGATATCTAACTTACAAGCGAGGCCATCTTCTGAGCTCTGCAGTTCGGGAGAGCAGGTTTGTTCTAGTGTGCCATACATATCGGGAAAAGTCTGATTCATTTCAAACAAGAAAAGTTTGCTCAAATAAGTGCCCATGTATTGAAACGAATAGTAACGCAGCAACGCTACAGACTTAACAATCACGTCTCCCAAATAAACGTAGTGCGTCTTACCACACATGTACTGGGCGCCTGGAAAATTTGAGTAAACTCTCCCGACTCTCCCCCCCCCCCACAAGAAAAAAAAATCACATTCTCTTAGATATTATTGATTAATCACTTTAACATTTAGTGCTACACTACAATTTATTTTTTGTTTTTAAAAAAAAAATTCTTCTAGGTGTTTTGTCAGACGACACTGAGTTGAGAGACATTGGTAGGAGAAGACTCGGTCTCTACATTTCTCAGCTGAAAGCAAATCAAGGTTCCTGTGCGACCTCAGACAAGAGGAATGAAGCGATCCTCCCGGCCTACATTTGTCGGCTGTCTCCTCGGCGAACGGAATCCCGATCAGTACCCCTTGTCCTTTCCCATTTCCCACTCTTTTCTAACAATTCTTTTCCTTGGACGCCTGCCCTTCGTCAAAGGGAACCTCGGCTGTCTCATTATTCCCCTACGCGTAGTTTAGCTACACAAAGACTTATTTAAATTATATATGAGATATCACAATTATAAAGATTATTGATGTCAATCGTCTATATATTCCGATGACTTTATTGTTCGCCCAAAAGTTTTCCCTTGATAAACCTCTATTCATTGTAATGGATTTTAGAGACATCAAACTCACTAAATATACATGCTTACTTTATTAATAACATCACGTCTATGGAAACGAATTACAGTGATCTTTAGAAAATTCTGAAAATTTAGAAATCCAGTCATTATCAAGTGATTTCTTTTTAATTTAACAATTTTAATATTTCTATTATAACTATCAAATACTAGATACTTGTAAATTAATTGTTAAGTATTAATAAAATTATTTTTTCGAGGTAAGAAAGTGAAATACTTAATTCTGTACATGAAAATACGATTCTTCTAACATAAGAATTAATTCTGATAAAAGTTAATTTTGAAATGTTGAATAATTCAAATATTTTGAGTTAGTCAATGAGTATTAAAATATTCAAAAAACAATGACAGTTTTATTGATGTTGGTACCATATTTAGTTCTTCTTTAGATTGAATGTATGTATTTAATGAATATATTTTTATTCTAATTTTTCATGCAAAATGTAAATTTAATTTGTGTAAAAGTAAGAAACATTTTTGGAAATTCTACTTATAAATTGTCTTACTTATAACAGCTAATTTCCAATTCAATTGTAGGTAATTCAGTTATTATTCAACAGTTTAATTAAATGAAAATATGAAATATTTAGTACAATATAAATTTAATTTCAGGCTAAAGGTAAAGATGCTAACCTACATTAAATTTATTTAATGCCACACTCTCAACACAACTTTTCCTATCAAATTATAACCATGGGAAAAAAGAGAAATACTACGTTTATAAATAATTTTTATATTTTATAACGGGTAAATTGTCAATTATTGGGTCAATATAACCCTTTGCCCATACTAAAATATAAATAATACTAAGTCAGCGGTGAAGAAATAAAAATTTCATTTTTATTTATATGGAGCTAATTTTTCACAGTTTTTCAAAACAAATAATTCTCTACTGAACATGATTTCGTGCACACTATGTAATTTGCTGATGCTGCTTATGATACTGTTTTTGCTCGTCAATCTTGGACAGTAATTTTTCGTCAGTGAGGAGAGCCTAAATTAGCTCACTATGGCAATGGTACAGTACCCAATCCCTTTTGCGTTAAAACTGCCCAAACTCGCCTCAAAGCCCCACACAGGTAGGCTGTTCAGAGGCAGCTAGCCGAGCTGGGGGCATAGTTGGGATGAGTGAGGCCCTTAGCGAGAATTAGCAAGACCTCAAGCCTACCGCTAACTTTCCAATACTTCTATTTCCTGTAGAAAGTCTTCAAATATGTTACAACATTCTCCTTGCATATTGGAAATGTTATATCCTCTCCTGAACACATAAGAACATTATTTGGCCTTCTCCTTAAATCTCATTAAATTACATTCGTAATAATAACTTCTTATATTGCAGCGTAAAATTAAAATTAATTTACTTTTTATAAAGGTGGAGTAATAGCCAGTTTTATGAAGGAAATGGAATATTTAGTTTTCATTACTATTTTATTATGGTGACATAATATTTCTAAATGTAAGGTAATATTTCATTTAATAATATGGAACTCAAATCTTAACATCTGTTGAATAGCAATAGAAAGATATAGGAACTCAATCAAAACATCTGTTTAATAACAATAGAAAGATATAGGAACTCAATCAAAACATCTGTTTAATAACAATAGAAAGATATAGGAACTCAATCAAAACATCTGTTTAATTTACATATGATGTACTATTAGTAGTGGATTTGAATTGGAACCCCAAATTTTGATATAAGGTTTTAAACTATCGATTTGCTTACAAGAATCCATCGTCATTGTCTGTCATCCGGTTCCCAAAAGCGAGCACTTCCGGCAGTGGTTTGCCATTCTCGGGGCGAAATTAGTCCTTGTCAACTTTCACGGTCTGTCGTTTTTAAACTAGTTTTTTATTTATTTATTAATTAAATAATTTCAATATACATATACATATACAATACAAAACAAATAATTCAAAAAAATAATCGCGTGATAGTTATAATTAATAATAAAATCGGATAAAAGGGAGTGGAAATTTACCAGTAAATCAAGTTGGTTTAAAAACCTCAAAGGTGACAGAGAATATTCCCAGGTTGGAAGACTGGGTCCAGCACTACCTGTGATCCTCCACAGGACAGGATACAGGATACCTGGAGGTCGCCTAAGTCCTGGAGGACGATAATTCAGGGTTTCCCAAAGGCACAATTGTATATCAAACATACATGATGGACTGAATCCCTTGGGCTCTTAATAGCTTTCTAGCCCATTTGAACATTGTCTTAAGAACAATTAATCAGAGGGAATAGAATCAAAAAATCTATCTTTCCCAGCCAGGACTCGAATGTCCCGGTGGTGTAATGGAAACATTCCAACCCGGCAAGCAGGAGATGCAGGTTCGAGTCCTGGCTGGGTCAGATGGATTTTTTTATTCTATTCCCTCTCATTAATTGTTTAAAATTTACGTAGGATAATAAACCACAACCAAATTAATATAGTCTTAAGAAGTTCATTTGTATGTCTCATTAAGAACTTTGTAATGGACTTAATAGTTAGTGAATGAAATGGGAAGTTGTATTTTTTATTAATAGATACAAGTGATCTTTCAAATAATCTTTGAAGGTTGGTCTACTATTGAAAAACACGCTAGTCCTACTTGAAGACCTCAGACACTTCTAGAACATATAGCAGGGCAGAACTGCGAAATCGACAATAGGCTACTGAAACTGCAAACCCTCCCATACAATCTATTGATGCCATTCCAGGTAAGTAGCTCGCGAAGTTATATCACAAACTGGCTTCTAGTCGGGAAGAGACAAGCAAGGACCCGAGTGCCATGTTCCCGGGGAAGGATCAATGGGAGTCCTTACTTTGAAAGACGGAGAATGGGATTATTAGCCTTTCTAAAGCAGCCAATTTTGTCGTAAAGTTGCCAAACATTCTTTTATGAAATATTTGTTTATCTTATACCATGAAAGAGAGGAAACATTATCAACTTATATAATAAATGCAAGGCAATAAAATAAATATATCCCAATACCTCAGACGGGACTCGAACCCGGATCTCCTACTTTCCGGGCATGAATGGTATCCTTTACACCACCGAGGCTAGCCAGATAATTCATTCCACTCCCCTGCACTCTACTGAGAGTCTACTAATAGTTCGAGTCCCGGCTGAGGTAGTAGGACTTTTTTATTCTATTCTCTTGCATTTATTGTATAAAATTAATATGGGATTAAATGCCAGAACTAATATAGTATTTTTTTTTTTAATTATCAACTTATGTTCGAAGATATTTTAATAAAGTTCTTTACGTGGAATTTGAAATTATAATCAAAAGTACTTGGGGACTTCAAAAATTAAATCCATTAGCTGCTCAAGAGACTGGCGACTAAAGATTTCGTTATCATCTAAGACAGAGTTATTGGTAGAAAAAAATCCAAAGATAAGGCATACACTGTTTTTCCAGAGGATACTTTGTTCCTTTTAATTTCTCTTTAACAAGCACCATGAAGTAAAGGAGTGTTTGGTGGAATATATCATACACTTCATCCAACACGATGAAAAAAACATCTAATAATAAATACAGTCAAAAAACTCTCTCTTTAAAAATTATTATTATTTTCTCACGATGTATGTGATAATAAGTTATCAGAAAAGAGCCTATTCGCTCAGAAAAACCGGTCGAAGTTGCAGCCACAATCATTTGGACTACTAGCCCACGAGAAAGATGTATACACGGTGTAATGGGAGCCGATATGGCCCCTGGTAAGCAGGAGATCCAGGTTCGAGTCCAGGCTGGGGCAGTTCGTTTTTTGATTCTATTCCCTCTCATTAATTGTTTAAAATTTACTTGGGATAATAAGCCACAACTAAATTAATATTTATAAATGAAAATTAAAAAAGGAAATAACGAGAGTCGGAAAATAGCTAGACAATGTCAGCTCTTTCGAGCATAAGTCGATGTATTCGTCTTTCTCGTGGATTAGGCTCTCGCCAGTGTGTTGGAAATTCAATAGGTAATCAAGGTCGTCCCTGTGGTGTAATGAAAGCATACGGACCCGAAAAGCAGGAGATCCAGGTTCGAGTTCTGGCATGGACAGAAAGATTTTTTATTCTATTCCCTCTCATTAATTGTTTGTAAATAAATAAACTTTGAAAATTTAAAGAAAAAACTAAAAAAATATTGAAAACTATTTTTTTTTGCTCCACAAGTTTCAGTAACACAGGACGTTTCTGTACTGCCAGGCGTTGTTTGAAATTTTGGAACTTCTACTTCGAAAGCTGCATCAACTATTAAATAACGAAAGGTCACTTGTTGGAAAAATAAACTGAAAAGTTAAGACAATAAGAAATATTAATTTATTCTCATTCTAATAACTCAAATTAAAAGTAGAGCGGCTAAAACTTTCTGAGACTTAGTGTTTGACTTAAGTATATTTTCTGTGAGCCCTTTCTAATTTATTTCATTTCTTTCTTTTAAATTCTACTCGTAGTTCAATCTTTCCACTAAAAATTTTAAAAAGTTCAATTTTCTTATCTTTCTTTAGCTATTCGTATTATCGTGATAAATCCTTCTGGTCTTAAAATTTATAGGTTACCTAAAAATTTGACTTACTAAACGCCTGTTGGATAGAAATAGCGTCAACTGAGAGTATTAAATCATTAAAAATTACATTATGTTAGTATTTAATTATAATTACAGTTTCATAAAGATAATACCGGTTTTATTTTTTAAAGCGTCTATAAACAAGCTGAATAAAGACTAGTACCTTAAAACATATATGAAATAAATTTTAAAACTTTAAAATGGTGGTCACGTAGTATGTGACATAATTTGGGTTTTTATAATATAAATAGCCACAGAAACTGGTACTACAATTCTGATGACTTAGAAACATGTTAAGGTTACATCCCGAGACATTCAAGATAGCTGACCCGTATCTACTTGTCCCTACAGATCAAACTTCCAGTCCGCAAAATTTATTTTCAGGACGATCGAGTGAGGTATCTAGCATAGTGAATTTCGCAAAGCTGAAATCCGTTTATTCCAAAAAGAAATACACCATAAATTCATTTGAATACACACAAGCACACACCCACACAATCCGATACGTTTCTAGGAGTATGAGGATGGACTCTGATGAGAGGCGTTTTTGGACTTGTGGTTCTGTCGCCAACAAAGTGATTTCGTCAAAGTCAAACAAACATATGTCTTTTGGTTGTAGAGAGTTCAGCGAGAGCAGTGGTGTTTTTATTGTCTTTTGTGTCTGTCGGTTGTTGATTACTTTTTTAATATGGTTTTTCGTTTGTCCAATGTATGTGGGAGAACTACAAGAGCTTCACGAGTTAAGGATTAAATTGGGCCAGTAAGTACCTAGGGGGAATGGGGTGTTAAACTGCAAAGGACTTGGATGGATACATGGATAATGGAGTTTTTCGAATATCGTATCACGATGCCAACGTGAATAACTTGATTCATTACAAGAAATATGCTAAAACACAGCTGCTTGCTGACTCAATCTGTTCCACAATATTTTAAAAAGACGAATATGATAGCTCAAGGAATTCTGGTTCACTAGTACTTCGCAATAATCAATATCGATGTAATAGATTGTTTTATAACTCTATATTATGCTGGCTTTTAATATCATAAGATATTTAGGTGATAAATTTGTGATAACGGCCTTGATAAGTGGTCTTGGCGTTTGAAGGACTCGAAATACAAGTCCCTAATCATACGAGATCTGAAAGGAAAGAAGACATTTATCAAGAAAGCTGTCATCTTCCATGCGACATCGTTTATCATTCATTTTCGCCTTTCGGTTTTCATAAACTAAAAAGGTATGTTTATCAATACTATATGCTTTAATGGAACTGTAATAAAGGAAAACATCAGAACAAAATAAAATATTAATTTTATTTATTTATAATTTTAGAGTACTGAAATGGTTTTTGAGTAATTATAGTTGTATATAAAATTTCCCATGATGTCTTTTCTTGAAGAAGATTTGCTTTAAATAAATCAAGCTACCCACATTGGTACTTTGAAGTGAGTTTAGAAAAGTTTCCAAGGTTGTTAACCCATCCCACTTAAGCTGAAAATAGTATTCTCTCATATTCAAAAAGCAACACTAGCGACCCCTATTTTGGACATGTAAATATCATTCTATACTTAGGTTTTTTTCTTTTTGCTAATCAAAAGGGTGAATTTATTTTGGTCGTAATCGAAAAATGTTGGGCTAATGGGGGAAATCATTCATCATGATATCATTGACATTAACAGCGCTAGAGAAAAATTTATTGAATATTACAGGAGCAACTTGTATTGTTCTAGAATTTGTGTTTATAACATATTTATGAAAAGCACTTTTTAATGAAGATATTTTTGAACGTCTCTTATTGAAGATATTGGGTCTACCATTGTAGACAGTTTCCCGCCTTCCCAACCAGTCTGGAGCCAGCCTCAATAACCTTTTAAATTCAATACACTCTCTGGCTTTTAAGACTAAATTACATATTTCATTTTAATATTGCCCATATATAATGCATGAGTTGGATAAAGTAGCTCAGCTCCTTCGTAACTAACCGCCCCACAAGGACATAATTTCCTCTGCAGATTTTTCTTAGAAATCAAGCTGTAGATGTCGGTTTGTCGAAGCGGCATTTGAACATTTCTGTAGATATTTATCAGTTTTACATAAAAAAATCATAAGGTAATATTTGTCTGTACGCACTCTAACAACCGCATTTTTAAAAATAAAACACACATAACACTCACACCCACACACACGCACACACACACACATATATATATTTATTTATTTATTGAAACAAAATTTGATCTTCTTTTTGTAAACCATTGAATTGAGTTTATTATTAACTATAATCTGTAGAGGAGGAAGGCGGGGGTTTAAAGGAAAATTACCAGTTAAAATCTTTATATGTTAGATATTATTAATACTTAAAAAAATTTTCATCAAGAAGTTGGTATAAAATTATACAACTGGATTTAAGATGGAGATATTGACCGCGGATTCATACTATTTAAGAGGTGATAGGGGTAGTCACTCATGATTGCACTGAAAAGGGCTCAAAGTTAGGCCAAAATGTCGGCAAATACAAAAAAAAAAAAAAGCCTTTTTCTATTCTATTTTGAGAGGAAATAGATGGTTTTTTTTAAACATTTAGACCTAACCAGAATTACTTAATTACTTGCTTAATTTTTTTAACTTTGTAAAGACAAATGTTATAAGAAGGGTAATTTAAGAATGTAATTTTCATTTTGGGCGGGAATGTAATTTTCATTCCTGTGGCATAGAAAAACATCCGTATCTTGGCTTATCATTGTAAACCTTTGAAATAATTCATTTACATAAATGTTAATCGTATTATCTTGGTTATTTCCCCTCGTCCTCCACCCTCAGTCAGCCAGGTGGCAGTCTCACGTTATTAATTCAAACAAACGAGAAAAGCAGATTTCTGAGATATGGGACTGACGAAATTAATCCAAATTGCTTGCCTATGACATTCGTGTCTCTATCTCTTGGGTTTTGTGAAAAGAAGACGATAGTATCAAACAGAGTTGACTGAGGTACTACGGGTCAAGATGTCACTTGAACCGACGGGCATGGTCCTTCAAGTGTACCAGTCGGAGTGTGGGAAGGTACTTTCCCCCCGACACTACAAACGATTGCGCCAATAATCAGTGTTATAATTGACACTTTGGTCAATACTTATTCTCTGGAAACACAGTGGAAGACTGCCAGGAGAATATTGGCCTGGCTATACCGCCATCATCAATGACGTTCCACCCAGAGCAGCCGGAGTGACGTCCACTGCTGGGAGTTGGCCTGCTCCGGCATACATGTGGGGAGCAGCAGAATCACAGGTAGAAGTTTGATGTAGAGAAAGACCACTTGACCTGGAGGACCCGTCACTGCCAGCCCTTTAACGGCCCTGTTATTTCCACCAGGACCTAGTCTACACTCCGTCACATATACAAATCTCCTGTACGCTTAGAAACACAGTTATCTACAGCAACTGTGAAATAATTATAGCTGCATATATATGTGTGTGTGTGTAGCAATCAGGAACAGGTGGGATAGAGAGTGCAGTGCACATACAGAAAGAAAATATCACAAGTAGCAAAACGTACGGGGATCTCTCGCCCTTCGTCTGTGAGAAGCAAAGAGATACTAGCATCTCTTCAGATTTTCTATATATACTTTCTATATACATATATATAAATGTGTAAGAGTGTGTGTGTGTTTCTTGTCCTTATCCATTAAAAACGGATTCAAAAAGTATAATACTGATAACAGTTCAAAAATTATTTAATTAAGACAAAAATAAACAAGAGACACTTCGAACTATTCAAAATTCCTTCACGAAGGAGCAGCGTAAACAAAACAAATTTCCTATTTTTCATTAACGGCGATATCACTAAGACTGGACTTAGAACGTCCATGAAGAGAGAGATGAGTGTGGTAAGGAATCAACCTCCGTAGTAAACATTTACATAATACACGAATTTCGTAAAAATGTTATACAAAAGAGATATAAACACAATACCTTTCATTTATATTTTCTTAAAGCTAATAAAAGTTCATCGTGCAAGTGCGCGTAATCTTAAATACTTTGTTATGCTTCATTAAAAGTTGATATAAATAAGAATAAAGTCACGAAATTAAAGTAAGTAAGCCGAATAGAACAATAAGCGTAAATCTATGCCCGTTGGTAGTTGCATCCATTGCAATTACAATCTTGAATTTCGTCTAAAAAGAATAAACAATATAAATTTAAATTTTACATATACTATGCATACTTCTTCGAAATTCAAATAACAACTAAGATATTACGATTATAAATTATAGTCTATCTCTGAACCTCCCTTCCAATAATCACTAAGACATTACGATTTCATAATTCGGTCATCATCTGAACCCCTCTCCTCATCATCATATTTGAACAAAATATTAATAAAGGCAATTGTTTACTATAAAAAAAACCGAAATACAGATAGCTGTTTCTGCATTTGATAAATAAGACTTGAAGGTCCATCTTAAAATTGTTTTTTAAATGTTATAATATATAATTGTTATAAAATTGCATTTTATATATATTTTTTTAAACACATTTTTTCAATCTTCAAATAATAAAGAACGCATTAAGATTTTAAATTTCGCCTTCCTCTAAACCCCCATTACCAAACGCATTCAACAGTTTATAAAAATAAGCTTAAGTATCAAATTTGGTTTTATTACTTTAGAAATTGCGGATACAGGAGCGCATACAGCCCAACATATATAAATAAGAACAGTAGTGTAGTTTAACCAGAAGCAGTAATATGCAGCAGAAACAACGGTAATCAAGGGAAGAACAGAATTCAAGTAGATAAAGAAACAAGAAAGGAAAATTTATATACATAGAATGTACTGACAAAATGCACAAGCAGACATAGAAGATTACAGACAACATCAAGAAAAGAAAAGCAATGTATGTACCTTGTACTCTCTTGTAGGATGAAGGATGAGAGGCTGATCAAGATATTAAACATGGTGACGACTAAAGTGTCTTGAAAGGAACGGTAGGAGATCTTACGAAACTGAATACTTCCACAGAAGACATTATAGACAGAAACAAATTCAGACGAACCATCCGAAAAAATAAATTCGAACAAACGCCCAAAGAGAAAAAAAAATTCATAACCAATTCATTGTTTCTTTTCTAAGAAGCATTAAGTTCTTAGCAATTCCAACAAAACAAATAAATATCGAATGAGAATAAGGGAAGTTTTAGGAATTTTAAAAAAGATAATGAACTCCTCCTGTTCTAAAAATTATGTAAAACTCTCTTCAATTGTTATTCCAGAACAATGGTTTTCTCTTAGTTAAATTTTCAACAATGTTCTCATACATAAGAGAAACATAGATGTGGGGATTTCTTTCACGTAGAAACTGCGTAAACTAAGCTAATTCTTTAGCCTTATTGTTATACATTTCTGTTTCAACATTCTAAAGCCTATAAACCCCCACTCTTATTTAGTCTGATAACGCTCAATAAGCTTAGTCAAAAGTAAGTTCAGGTAACCCTCCAAATATAAATCCTAAACTCTGCTGACAAACTCCTAATTTTTTTTTTCTTTCAATAATCATATTTGGCGAAAAAAAGTAACCAACTTGACTATTAAAGTAACCACTCATTTTTATTTTTCCTATTAGGCTTTATAACGAACTTTGCCTTTCAAGTCACATATAAAAGCGATATACCAAATTTCATTTTTAAAAAATCAAATTGCTGCTTCTAGTTCCCGAGGTTAAAAAATTTACAGTTCAGGTAAACCTCTAATCGTGTTTGTACAATTTACTTTGTAACTCTTAAAATATATTTTTTGTCTATGAATAAAGGACAATTGTATTGGGTTTCATTACACTAAATTAACTATTACATCCAACTAGTCTAAAAAAAACCTTCTGTGCTCACACAATTTTGCATCACATCTATAGAAACGAATATCACAAGGAACGAAATTAGCCCTTATTTATTTAAGACTTACATACCAAATTACCTTAAGAAAACTGAAAATTCACACATACAAAAATACTTGTGTGAATTTTAGTGACTATTATTTTTTATTGGATTAAAGAAAATTGGAATTCAATCATGTAGATATAATATTTGTCATTTAACACTTTTTTTTTTTTTTTTTCAAATTTCAGACGAGTTCTTTTATGACATAAAGAGATTGAGGAGATGGATTTAAAATAGGGCGAAACCAAAAATCATCAATATTTTATAATAAATACATAATAAACTCATATTGAATGAAAATTCGAGGATGTGGTCTTTGGGCGTATAAAGATTTAAGATTTAATCCTTTCTTTAAAGCATAGAAACCAAATATGGTGCTTGGGATTTCTATGGCAATCGGTTGAATGAGCTTTCTATTGAATTTATTTTTAATAACTACTGAACTGATTGTGCATATTCTCAGAGTTAGCTAATTTCTTAAGAATCCTTATGGGTCTTTACGTTAGAGCCATGACGTCATTTTTATCGAAAAATAAAAACTTGATCATGTTTATTTTGTACACTCACAGTGTACATGGATGCTTATGGTAGGGTGATCTTTGGTTAGCTCCACTCCCCATGATCCGAAGTGGTTGCATGGGAGGTTAAAAATAAAAATATAATGTTTCAAAATTTGCTTAAAACGTCATTGGTTATTAAATGAACTTAATTTGATTAGGAAATTAGTTTATTTTTTTCCCCCAATATCAATACATGAAAAGAGTATTTTCATAATCCAAATTTATTGTCAATATATTTGCTTAAAAGCACTTGCAAGTTTAAGATATTGTCACTATATGTAAATGCAGTCGATATGAATATGAAGTGTGCAGTATGAGACTGAGTCTCAACTCTTCCTCCGGGTCTTGATATATGCAGAAAACACGGTTTGAGGGGATGGCTGAAACAGGCAAGTCTAGATGACAAATAATGTTTAGGGAATATTTAGACCAAACTTGAGACTGCCTGAGTATGTTTCATGTTTACTCTCGCTTGCAGTAGGAAGGCTTTATTTATTCGACGATTAAATGACGAACATCCTTCACATGTTTCCCTTACGATTCCCTTAAATAGGCGAAATCGTGTTGGCAGCGGGAAAAACAGTTTTGATCCTATCTACATCCCGTCCAATGTGCAGTGACAATTACAACCCTGAAAGAACACAATCTTCTTATGTATAGTCATTATATAGTCGCCATCATTGAAATGTCTAAATCTCCCGCGTTTTTATTATTATTTATTTTTTATATACAAGCTTATAGATATTTAGATACAAGCTTGTAGTTTAGAGAACTTTAGAACATCCATCAAAAATATTTAGAAATATGCCAATGTTATGTAACAACTAGAAAAATAAATGATGGATTTTCTGACACCCTGACACACACTGGTCTACAACTTGTCCTGAATGTGTGAACTGAGTCCTGGAAAGTCGATGAATCTAACCAGTAAGACGATGGGAACTAAATGATCTGCTGAAAGATGTTTGTTCAGCATGATGCAGACATTTAAAGGAAGATTATTTTCAGCGGACCTCAGTCCGCAATTTTCAGTGAACATAAAATCGGATTTGTTTTTTGTCGAATTAACCCCTTTCTTATGGCAATGAGCTCCCTATTTTCTTCAATCGCGAAAAATTGCAGTACCACAGATAGTTCCATAATAGCAATCAAAAACATTAACGCTTCTTCCTTTGACAGGGGTAAAATTGAACACTCAAAGACAAAAGCTAACCCACACACACTCGCTGCACACGCACACACATATATATGCCAATGAATAATCACAAATAACTAGACATATATATGACTTGTGGTGAGGGAAGGGCTCGCATATCTCCTAACCAGCTAAGATTGGTGCTTGAGGGATCCGGATGACGATAGAGCAAATCGTCCCCACAAAAGCCTATAAGTGGATTGAGGCCTATAAGTGTACGTGAGAGCGCAGTATTTCTCGCTTCTCGGCTAGTGCTAATCCACCTCAAGTAGCTTCTCGTCCTTCCTCTCTAAGGGGTGGGTTTATACATCTTTTAAATCGTTCCCTCTCACCCCCCCCCTCTCCCTTATTTCCCAATCAACATAAAATATACATAAATGATCTCAGTGGCTTAACTGCCTTACATAAAGAAAAAGGAGCAGCGCAGACTAAGCGAATTTATCTTGAATTTAATTTGATGAATATTTGTATTTGAACTTATCGTTTCATGCACACCTACCAAGCTTATATCTTTTATCAATGAACAAATCTGCTTTAAGTTTTCTTACCAATAACAAAATATCGCTAAATTGAAAAAACTTCTTTTACTGAGCACGAAATTTCAGCTATCACCCGCTCTAACATGTCTAAAGTCACCAGTAACGGACTTTGTCTTTCTTTTCCTATATAAAAACGACATCAATTTTCATTAGGAATAAAATATTTTCAAAATAAATCATAAAGTTCAACTAAACATTACAGATGATCTTCCTCCCTTAATTGTACAACTTCAAAGCTATGTCAGTATATAAAATTATGTTGACCCAAGAAAATGATGTACTTACAAATCTGGCATTAGGTAAAACACATTGACTGGGTAAAACGTATTAGCAGTATGCCCTCTGTGAGCGAATAACAGTTAATCTGGGGCACCCAGCCTACAGTGCCTAGTTCGTTTCACCCATGTGTCTAGAGATCTTGTATAGTGCGCCATATATAGGCGATCCTAACTGCCTACTTCAGAGCTTGTCTTGGTAATACGCAAACCGTTATCTAGAGTAGTGCAAGCACTGGTCTGCAGGAGAGTAAAGAATAACAACACTGATTCTGAACCCTAGTAAACATTGAGTTTTTTTTTTTACGCCTAGAAAATGGAATATGTCCTTCCCACCGTATTGTTTCAGGGATATACACCAGAAGAGAACTTTTGCCTTCACTAGAATTCGGTGGAAAACACAAATAGCGATGGAACAGGAACAAAGGGGCTAACATTTGTTTTTCTCAGTGTGTTTATATATATATATATAAAATGAAACACTCGCGGCTGCGATATGTAGTGATCAACAACTGGTCGGATATAGTAAACACACAAAAAGAAAAAAATTACAATGGGTAAAATAGAAGTCTCCTCAAAAATTTTACTCATTGAAATTTTTCTCTTTGTGCATTCACCACACTCTTTCTCCCACCTGTTCTTATTCATTTCTATATGTTGCAGTGGCAAGTGTTTCATTTTTATCTCATGTATAATTAATAANTGTGTTTGTGTGTGTATATATATATACCTATATATATATACCTATATATATACACACACACACACACACGCCGAGAGAAATGAAATAAAACATGAAAAATGTCTACTTAGGATTTGAGTCCGACGACAGGGATTGGGCATATGGATCAGGATGATACTGGAGTTTTCTATGGAAGAGCTTGAAGCGGGTGGAGAAAAGGTCTTTGACAAAATGAATATTAAAGTAGTGATGAAGGGTAGAGTTGGACACATAATATGGTGGACATTTATTCTGAAAATTAATGGAAAACGTATTGGATATTTATTGGAAAATTATGGACTGAAAGGATTGTATTCGTTGGATATTGGAAGGCTAAGTGGCACTACAGTTCTACACCGTAGGTCCAGATTGGTCGTATTATGGTTTGTAGATGGTCAGTTTACTTTCTAATGTGAGGTGTGAGCGCTTATTTATAAGACTGAATAAGAGTCCGTGGCGAATGTTGAGTTCTTGGTTAGTTAGTTAGGGAACCCCCACGGACTGAATCAGAGAGAGGTATAGGGATGTTATTGTATGTAACATTATCAGGAGAATCTTTTCTTAATTGAAAATTTGGACTCATTTATTTTGGTTCTCCATTTACTGCACCACTGCCGAATGGCAACAAGGTGGTTTTGTAAAATGTTAGAAGCGGTTTTGGAATCAGAATGGAAGGAGAGGATCGCTTTGTCATCTGCAAAGAGGGCTAAAAGGGTATTAGGATGACTAGGGATGTCTGCAGTATAAAGGATAAAAAGGATGGGTACAAGCACACTACCCTGTGGAACACCCGCTTTCACAGGGTAGTGTTCGGAGTAATCTGATCCTTACCAGACCCTAAAGAAACGGTTAGAAAGATAAGATTTGAGGATTAGGTAGATGGCACTTGGAAATATGGACATCAGCTTATATAATAGACCAGTATGCCATACACGGTCAAATGCTTGAATGGCATCTAAGAATACACCAGGACAAAATTCTTTTCGCTCGAAGGAAGAGGAAAAAAAGTCTACAACGCGAAAATGCTGGACAGTAGAATGATGGGATCTGAAGCCGAACTGATTATTAGGAAGAATATTTAAGGAATTATAGGTATTATTTGTTTTCAAAGAACTTAATCAAATACCTTAGAAAGTAAAGGAAGAAGGCTAACTGGTCGATAGGATAATGTGTTGGAAGAATGGAAGGAGGACAATGGAAGGTATGAAAATGTTGGAAGAAGGTTTACCGGGTTTGGGAAATAGGATTATTTCAGAAAATTTCCAGAGAAGTGGAAAATGGGTGGTTCGAAGGACANAAGTTTGAGGTTCAAGCTATCTTATTTTTTAAATATAAATAAAAATTAAGTTAAATTTTTAGGCTTTTTCGTAAAAAAAACAACAAAAAAAACATCGATATAATTCTTAGATAGAATGAGAGAAGTAAGTGGAAACTAAAGTTTATAAAAGTAATTTCTTCATTACAATTAACGTTACGAAAAAATTATTAAAAATGATAGGTGGAGAATATTTTATCATATTTACTAAAAAAAACATCAAGGTAGATACGTAAAAATTTATCTACCAAGGTTAAGCCCTTCCCCCAGTCTTCCATCTTGAACATTAAACAGCCAACCTTAGTGGTAGGTTATTTTATAGGTCAATTTCCCACATTTAAGTTCATCGTAATGAAGCTTGGAAAATTTGCTTGTTTTATGCCACTCCAAAAGGATTGAGTGGACCTTTTTAAAGGGATCAGATCCGATGCAGAACATGGTGATGGGGTGGGGATTTGCTTATCACGACATAAGATAGAAGACTATGGAAGTTAACGAGCCATAACAGTTCAAATTACGAGACTAGATGGTCATTACATCCAGAAATGCAGGATGAAGAGACAGACTAACATTTGTACTAACATTGACCTATTACCATTGAGTCAATCTACATCCCCTACCCTCGTTTTGTATTTAATGCATATAATTAGTAGTAAAACTAGTTGGACAATATGTTGTCTTATGGTTTTTCTCCATGGAGAAGTATTTTATGAATTCCATAAAAGTCTGGTCGCCCGCGCTTCCTTGATGTCTTGTGTTCCTTCACCCTTCCCAGTTCAAAGGCCGTTCACCCCCGTCCAGAGCCACATCATAATCTCATTATCCCTGCGCCACCATCCTTCAACCCCAAGATACCACCCACCCCTCAACATAGTCGTTTTAATGAAACTTTTAATCCCGGCTTACATTTTTATTCCGCGTCGTCAGGTCTGGACTGCTTTTCGTAGCCCTCGACCCTTCTCTAATGCGCACATGAACTTTTACATGACGGTTTCCGTTTCTGTAATCAACTCCCATGTTAACACAATCTCTCTTTCATTTAGTTGAACTTTTTTTTTTCTTTCAACCAAAAGCAATGAAAATAACTGAACTCTCGGGTAATAACACCCTTCTAAACTATATATATAATGAAACAATGAAGTCTCTCTGCAGTTGTTGGAGCTCCCGAGTACAGATGATTCTGCAATTCATTGTTTCGGAAGAACTTGTCGCCCTGCAAACACGTCCTAAATTAGGTTGCCTTACGGACAAGATAGGTTCATAATTTAACGAATTTTAAAACTAAATTTTTTAAAGATTCTTATTTAATATAATTTTTCGTAAATTTATTATATAATGAAAAAATAAAGAATGTATGTCGGAGCCGTTTTTGATAAAAACAAAATAATTGAAATGAAAAATTGTAGTTTCGAGAAACTAGAGCTAGTAATACGTTGAGGGAATTTGTTTTCGGCTGGTATAATTATTAGTAATGTCATGTAATTTTTTTTTAAATTTGTGACTATCAATTATTTTTTACAAAAAAGAATTGTAAGATGTTTAAGAACAATATGAGGGTTGAGTGTCCTCCCTCCCCTCTGATTTCCTTATATTATCCTAATTCCTTTCCGTTTAATTTTCGACCAATAAGATCTTATTAGTCACTCATTTGATCAGATCCAATGAGGCCAGAGGAAATGTGCCTAGTTGACGCTTCTCTTGCTTCTCTGGCTTCACAACAGTATCTTCCAGACGGAAAACATCCATAACGTCATTCGAAAGCGGCCAGAAGATAATGAAAGCCGCTATCTTCCCTGTAAAACTTAAAGCATTCCTCCCCAGAGCCGCATATATCATTATTTAAATATCTGCAGAGTTCAAGTTGGATAAATTCCTCGGAGTCCAAGGGCTTGGACTGCGCTCCTTCTCAAAATGATCTCATTCCAAAGGAATATTTCCTCCTCCGCTTGGCAGATAGAGGTAGGATTGGAGATAGCACTTCCCGGTAGATAAGATGGATTATTGGGCGAGCAGTTTCGCCTTTCCCAATAATAATTCATATACAAGCTGTACTTCATCATTCGCCAACACTAAAGTCCGCCGGGGTGGAACTGTTTCAACTAAGCTTATTGTTATCCAGAATCGTAATAATTTAATGATTCAAATTTGAATTATAGTTCAATTCTACACAGGAAACCAGAGTTGTTTATTTAGTCGCCTGTTATTTGACAGAATTTATTCCTTGAGTTTCTGTCTTTCATGGATAAAAATACCCCTGTAAATTGCAATTTCATCTAAATATAATAAATTTTAACCTCCTTTCCCACTTACCGATTTCAGTCATTGATGAACTAAAACATTTAGGAAGAAAATCTAAGCACTTAATATATCTTTGTGTATGTGCATATATCATTATGTGATTTAGCGTTTACAGTATTTAAAATAAATAAACTAAAATATTTAATTAAGCTTCTTTTAGCAAACTGTTCGATAAAATAGTTTTTTACTGAAAATGATAGAAAAAAGAAGTTTCAGGCAGAACAATTTTTAAATATTAACATCTAAGCACTTAATATATCTTTGTGTATGTGCATATATCATTATGTGATTTAGCGTTTACAGTATTTAAAATAAATAAACTAAAATATTTACTTAAGCTTCTTTTAGCAAACCGTTCGATAAAATCGTTTTTTACTGAAATTGATAGAAAAAAGAAGTTTCAGGCAGAACAATTTTTAAATATTAACATCTAAGTAACTACGTAAGTAACGAAAAAAAGTATGCAATTTATGCTTAGTCAAAAGTAAGTTCA
>KZ807848.1:96607-121172 GCA_000696205.2 Oncopeltus fasciatus
ATAATTAACTGAATTATTTGTTACTTCACAAAAAAAATTATCTGTTAATCTGGAAAATAAATGATCATAAACTTAAAATTGCTTTAAAAAATAAATGATCATAAACTTAAAATTGCTTTAAAAAATAAATGATCATAAACATAAAATTGCATTAGGCAATAAATGTATATTTCTTTGTAAAATAAGTTTGTTGAAAATTATACTGACATAAAAATTAGTTTAGTCTTTTAAAAATAAGGTACTTGAGAATTCTATTGCCACAGAGAAGGCACAATATCAGAAAATTATAATACTTTAGAGACAAAGTTAACAACTGTAGAAGAAAGGTTAATTACTATAGAGAATGATTTTGAGGAAAAGTAAATTCCATTCAAGATGAATTAATTAGTTGTCTAAAGTTAAGAGTGGCTCTGGAGAGCTGACTAGCCCAACCACTTGACTCTTGCGGGAGAGTGAAGATGTGATGTCTTCAGGAAGGAGGACACCTGTCAGTCTGCTGCAGTTCCGACGACTTCAAGATAGTCTTCCAGGCGGCGGTTATGGTCCACGGATGGTCGATGGAGACAAAGGCATCCGCGTTGTCTAAAGTCAGGAGAGGCTCTGGAGAGCTGACTAGCCCAGCCACATGACTCATGCGGAAGCGTGAAGACAATCCGTCGGGAAGTCTTCAGGAAGGAGGACACCTGTCAGTCTGTTGCCGTTCCGACGACTTGAAGATAGTCTTCTAGACGGAGGTTATGGCCCACGGATGTTCGCTGGTTTAGGAGCAGGAGGAGTAGGAGGAGGAGGATCATCATCCAAGAAACCATCCTCCTCCTTCTCCTCCTCCTCCTAAGCAGTCCCACTTCCTCCATCTTCCCATCCTCCTCCTCCGATTTTTGTTTCTTGGCCCTGTGGGGAGACGCACAAGTAGTCCTTCAAAAAGTATCCATGTCTGACCGATGCAATTACAACGACTAGATGAGTCGACTGGAGATGAGATTTTGGTATTGACATATGCATCAGTTGTACTACTAACAACTCAGTAAAAGGGCTCAGAAGCCCAATGAAATTTGAAGCCAAAGTCTCCCTTCAGGAAGAAACTTAAGCCTAGAGGTTGAAAAATTCTGACCCTCAGATTCAGAAGACTTAGTCTTATAGCAGGAATAGCTTAATTAGGATATCCCGAACAAAGACACCCATTGACGTATTGACTCTAACTATGGATTTTGAGGGAGTAAAGGAATCAATGCGAGGTCATGATACAGTTCGGGATGTGGGGTGTGGAATCGAAGAAAGCATGGATGGAAATGGTGAAAATGGTACTCGAGGCACCGAAAACGCGTTAGAAGGATATAAGGTCTTGGAACTGCGGACAGCTGGACAACAACAAGGAAGAGCAACAGGAAAACTAAAGGGATAGAGAGAGAGGCAAAAGTCAACGTGTGACGTGAAAGCAGACCGTTACCTAATTGGGTATTCTCAGCCTCTCTGCTACAACCAACAAATTGTAAAAAGAGGCAGTAATAATTATTCATAAACTTTGAAATTAAATTATTAATTAGATTTATCTATATTATTTGAAGTATATAACGAAATTTTCACAAATTTCGAAATATGTTTAGTTTTGATTTAACCAAGTAATCACAACAAACAAAATGCGTGTGTTTGGTGTATCGTTCGGGCATTAAAGAATTTTCAGGTTAAATCATTTATCAATTTTAATTTAATAAACGGGAGTCCGATATCGGCAGAAAAATGAATTTTAAAGTTCTTCTGAACCAGCGGCTAACTAAGGTAAAAGTATGTATTTTTATTTATTTCCCCCTTAACTCTGCTCGGATAAAATGTATCGTCTACAGTTCTAAAAACTAAAAAATCAATAAATATTTTCAACATGTGAACAAAAAAAAATTGTGCCAGTTATCGGTATAACATATGCAACAGTTGAACTGAATAATAAATACGAAACTCGAAGGTTATTCACAATTTGCGGAGTTCCGAGAAGGTGTCCTTTCGTATTGACCCGCTTACCAATTTAACTTTATATATTGAAAAGTTATTTTTGAAACTTACTCACTTCTAATTGGTTCTGCTAGAATGTTTTTCGGGATTTTATTTCTAGTTTTTTTTTTTTTATATATTCACTATAAAATGCATTAGTTGTTATTCAAGAAGCTATCTCTTTCTACATTTTTCAATCAGCTTAAAAACTGGAATTCGCCTCTAATTTCGAAGCATGATTCAATGGTAATAACCATAATAGTAACAATAACAATAATAATATTCCTTTATTTAATTAAGAAAGCCTCGGCATGACTCTTTAGCACATCAAATTTTTAAATTTTATTGAAACAAAATACGTAATTAAAAATGCTTGATAAGATCTGGTTGGTCTCGGATGCCTTTTTTTCAATGATATATTTCAATGTCCATTCAGCTTTCCATCGAAATATCCTTAAGAGCCGCAGAATCCTAATCCTGGGTTGGAGAGAGTAGAGGGTGGGGAGCAGAAGATCTACCCATTGAAAGGGAATTGTAACAATTATGGTTCAATCTTAACTAATGACGTCATAAACCATGAGTGGTTAAAGGCAGTGTCATTCCACACAATTTCCTGAGTGTTAGCATTTTATAACTCATTAGTGATTAGCATTCCTTGGATATTGGCACAATTCTAATTAAGGATTTAATCTTTTTTTTTTAATGGCATGTCAACCTTTGGTCATTAACGCCAGGGAGATATTTTATAGAAGCGGAAACATATTTTTAAGAAGAAGAATTTCTCAGCAATAGGTCATGGTGAGGTGTAATAAATTGTTAATGCAAATAGTTTTTATGCGGATGTACATAGTATATTCTTTGTTCTAGAAAACTATGAAATTTATAAGAAAAAAAAATCGAGAGAGAATGGAAAAGGAATATAATGCTGAAAATGCATCTAGATAAGATTTAATTGCATGCCCTCTTTCAGAAAGTTCAATACTGAGTCAATGACTTTATTGTCATCCAATAGAATTTCGTCTAGAGTCACCTTTAAGTTATATTTCTTCCTTGTTTCTTTATATTTTAGGCACTCTGTAAATATATCTTTGAGGATAAGAAGTTGTCCACAGACCTCACAAATGGCTGGGTTATCCTTTGCCATTATATAGCCTTAAGTAAGTCTTGTGTGTCCTATTCTTAGTCTGGCTAATACCACTTCTCTCTTACGGTCAGTTGACATGGAACTGGACCATACCCTCGGAGTAGATTTTTTTTCTCGCGTAACTTGTTGTCTCAGGTTGACCACCATTTATTTTCCCACTTATTAAGTACCAATATTTTAACTAGCGCCTTTATATCATTTAAGGTGACTTTTGAGTACATCTCACTATCTTTTATCGCTTTCATTGCTAGTACGTCCACATTCTAATTGCCTGGAATTCCGCGGTGACTAGGTATCCATTTAAGTGTCACTTTGCTACCTTTCCTGTTGAGGTGATCTATTGCAATTAAAGTGTCTATTGTGAGATGTTTGTTGGTGAAAGGACTAAGAGAGTTTGTAGTTTGTAAAGCTAAGAGAGCAGATGAAGGATGTTTAAATCCAGCATTCCAAACGTTTCAAGCCATTGGTCTTTTCAAACCATGTGGCTTACTCTTTTAGTGATGAGGGTGATTTAATGTGGAACGACTAGCAAAACTTCAAACTCTCAATAATTTTTGATTGCATAAGAATATATTAGTTACTGGTTATTTTTTAATAATCCTTTAAAAAGTTTAATAAAATATCCATTTAGAAAACTTTAAGGTTGACAATTACATTCTCTAATTACAAAAAAAAAAATAAAAAAATAAAAATAGAACCTAATAGGTCGGAGCTCAAAACGATAGTTAAGAGAATAACATACATATGATTATAACAAAAAAAAATTGACTGCAACTTTACAGGGAAAAGCAGTCCAGGAAAGGAAGGTGATTGGGAAGCAGGATGTGTGGAACAGGTTTGCCATGAACAGGGCAATTTCTGAAAATTTCCAGAAGAGTGAAAAGTAGCTAGTTTGAAGTATACAATTATAGAGGTGGGTCAGGAATACAATTGCTTTTTTGGGAAGATTAGGAAGTTTTAATCCGTACGGGTCTCGCAATCCTGACGCCGCGGGTTCAAATCTCGCCCAGGTCAATCTTTTATTTATAAATAGAAGCTTATCCTGAGCCATGGGTGTTTAAAATGGGGTGGTAACCTGTAGATAGCCCCTCCCTCCAATGACCCTAAGTGGTTGCAAGGGAGGCTAACATAGCAAAAAAAAAAAAAAAATAGGAAGTATTAGCCCGGTAATAAGGTCATAGCCGGGTGCTTTGCGCTTAAGATCAGCGCGCCTACCTGGTAATCAGCAGACCCGGGATCGATTCCCGGCTTTGGTAGTAAGATTTTTTTCTGGCTCCCTGAGCATTTCTTGTAGATAATTTAGCGAGGGATTACATACCACAATTAATTCATTATTTCTAAAGATTTCTTTGAAAGCGTTCTTGAAGGTTGTTTGAGACAATGAATTTTCAGGAGGGCAGTCACTGCTGATTGGCCAATTGTAGATGTGGAAGTTTGGATGGACACTGAAGTAGATTGAAGAAAATCTGTAGGAGTGGAGGGCACTTCATAATGACTATGGGAAGTGTGAAAGAGGAGTGCAGTTACACCTTGTGCTCGCCCGTCCGATCAGTTCGGTTTGTATTGTATCTTGTACTTGAGCTAAATAGCTCATAGATAAAAATTCTTTGTTATTCGCGTTTCAGTAAGTAAAAATACAATTATTTTTCTATTATTTGTAAAAATCCAAATTGTCTTCTAGGTTCAGTTTGAGTTTGTTTGAATGCTGTTAGCACCGCAAAGGAGGTCATATTTGTGACAGCCGTAAAGAATATATAAGCTAGCTTATTTAGAAGAAATGTGTGTAACATGCGGAGAAGTTACATATACATTGTCCAATTTAAAAGCATATTGTTTTCAAAAAACATATATAAATATAAACAAAAAAAAAATGAATGCCACATTGTCATATTTGTGACTGCCGTAAAGAATATATAAGCTAGTCTATTTAGAAGAAATGTGTGTAACATGCGGAGAAGTTACATATACATTGCTATATTAAGGATTATATTGTTATAGTAAAAAAAAATTCACAAATTGTTTTTTGTTAAAATAAAGATATAAAAATCGGGATAAAGTCAGTTTTTATTTATTTTGTTTTTAAATTGGCCAAGGAGATCATAGAAGAGAAGAAATTAAAAATAATTATTACTTCGTTATTATTTGTGTAATGAAAACAATTAATATACCAATAACACTTTTGAAATATTTTAGTTGAGTTACATATGACAAATAAATACAAACTAAAACATTTGCGAATGCTACTAAGAGGATGCTACTTAGTGATTGAATTTAGTATAAAACTCCAATTTACGTTTCTAAAGCTCGAGAAATCTTCATACATTCACAGTTTCTTACAGACCCATAATAAATATTCAATGATATATTAAATCAATGATAAATAATTAAGGATAAACGCCTGAATATTTATTATGTAGCTAGCTAAATTGAAGTAAATGACAGTGGAAGTTTTCAGGATCAATTTCATCTTTTATATTTTAAATATAGCTAAATTGAACTTGTTAATCGCTCTAAAGAGCAATTTACATTTATGGGGAAACCATTTATGAGCTCCTCACCATTTTGTAAATAGCAATAAGGAACTGAGGGACGAATGGCGGCCCAAAACTAATGAATGTGGAAATTGCCCGGTAACAAATGCCCGCACGACATCGTAGCTCGCAAGGAAATGGCCCCCATCTGTCAGTCTCCCTTTGCCCCCGCCACTTCGTAATCCCCACTACATTCTCCACCCACTGCCACCCCCAGATTATCAACCCATAATTTATTATCCGCAAGATGGGGGTTATCTTTCATCGCATCATCTTCAGCGCCTTCAAACAGTCCGCTCCCTCATCTTCTATCCTCAAGATAAATAGGCTTCAGGGGACATGGGAGTTCTTTCTGAATCGCATACCAATAGCTTTTCTTCAATTGAGTAAATTTTTCTTTCTATTTCTCTCTCTCCTTTCATCTACCTTGTGACAAGTGTGAGCCACATTTGCCATTGTCACCTAAGCCCAGCTAACTCATTCCAACACAATACTGAAACGGGCACAGTTGCTAAAAAAATTCTCAGTAAGCCACCTCAGAATAAGATTGATGCCCATGAAAAATCTTAAGAAGACTGATGAAGGCGTTTATATGCAGCTTGAAATTCTGTATTCTGATTCTGGTGAATATTACTAGAGAATGGAGGATGGAGCAGCTTCTTGCTAATAAGTCTCGTAGTAACATAGGACCACTCATATTCATAGTGGAATCATTGCATGAAATACGCACAGTGCGGCAGTTGAGGGATATGACAAAGTAAGTCAGAACAAGCGGCGAAGAGCAATGACATTTACATATTCGGACGCTGGGCTGGTTTCAAAACGCTTGGATATTCTAAGAATATCGATAAATGGTATTCAGCCATGGAAACATTTGATCTCTATAGAAATCACAAGAAAATAATGATTTTAATAAGTTTAAATCGATTATATGAATGGCGTCCCGTAAACTCATAACTTTTATATATAACTTTACAGNCAACTGATCTTCTACTTCTCTAAATATATTAGCTTAAATAACCAGCTTTGAGGCTAGTTCTGTATTCCGTGTACGTAAACTACAATTCTAAGATACATATATATTGCTATATTAAAGATTATATTGTTATTTTTTTTTTAAATATTCACAAATTTTTTTAAATATCAAATTCGGGATAAAGTCAGTTTTTTTTTGTTTTTTTTAAATTGGCCAATGGGGAGGGCAAGGAGATCATAGAAGAGAAGAAATTAAAAATAATTATTACTTCCTCGTTCATGAAGACGTGTCACTGCCATTTAACAAGCAAGCAACATATTTATAATTACGCTTTAAATTGTTAATCAATTTAATGAAATTGAAAAAATTAAGTTATATATTTAAATATGTAATATTTATCAATTGGTAATAATTTGGAAGGTTCATTAAAATAATTTATTTGAGGCATAAATGGCAAAGATACGATGAAAAATGCAAACGTGCGATTTTCTAGAAGCCAATTACAATTGTTTATTTCTTATTGATAAATAGATTAAAGTGTATATAAAACATAAATTCCCATTACAGCAGCGCCTACCACGGGCAAACTAAACCATCCAGGGATCATCTGAATAAATTACAAACATACCATATAAATAACGTGGAAGAAAATTGCTTGATTCCCTCATGTGTTGAATGTCATTATGAAATTATCATTCTCTTAAATTAATTGGAATATATAAGTTAATTTGGCGAGAATGTCAGGTTACACGGATAATATGACGAAAGGTCACAGGTTAAAGGGAGTCTGCATAGTGTATCTAGGCAAGATTAGCAGGACGATCACAGGGGACTGTTTGATACCCTGCTGTAGCAGCCCTGTCAGGCACTGTCTGCCATGTTCAGAGTCCTTTGATGAGCCTTATTGCCTCGTTGGTACAGTGCGACGAGGAGCTACGTCCGGGAGTCATATGTTCGCTATGTGGGGGAAACATCTCCCACAAGTGAACCTCACTGCTCATATGGAATCTTATAAAAGTAGAACATAGAAAAAAAAAACAGTAAATATTTATAATTAGTGTTTTTTTTTCTTATTTATTATTATTTACGTAATGAATGATGCTCACCATCACAAAAAAATAGCGATGAAAGAAAAGCGCTCTCATTCAGCGGGAGGCTCACAAATGTCGCCCCCCAAAAACAAGCCCAAACATGAGAATAAAAATAAAAGAGTCACAAAGTCATCTTCAGCCACCAACATGAGTGGAGTGAAAATACCGATGAAAATACCAACCCTCTACCAGGAATAGACCTCAATCACCAACAACGGTCCCACCCTCAGAAATCGCCCAGAATACAACACAACACACAGAAACATCGCCATTTTTTACTGCGAACCCATTTAACGTTCTCTCTAATGAAGAGAACATGGAGACCTCAGAAACCCCACGAATACCAAAGCCCCCTCCAATATTTGTAAAAAACATTTTTACTCATCAGATACGTATAGGGAGATAGTACGCTATCTGAAATCGGTAAGCGCCCAGTTCCATACATACCAACTACAGGAAGAACGGACTCTACGAGTAGTCATTAGAAATCTCCACCACACAAAACCGATCGAAGACATCAGGGAAGAACTAACTGACTTAGGGTATGTAGTTAAAAATATTCTCAATATATTAAGCCCTGGAAGAGGAATTGACAAGGCACCACTACCACTATTATTTGTGGATGTCGAAAAAACGCCCAAAATACAAGACATTTACACAATTCCGGCACTATGCCACACAAACATAAGGGTTGAAAAGCCCTACGTAAAAAGGGAAGTAGTTCAGTGCCATAACTGCCAGCAATTAAGGCATACTAAGTTTGGCTATAACTACAGCCCTAGGTGCGTAAAATGTGGTGGCACACACCAAAGTACTGTCTGCCAAAAGAGGAGAGAGGAACCAGCAACCAGTGCCCTCTGCGGGAAAAGCCACCCTGCTACCTACAGTGGCTGTGACATATACAAGAAGGTCAAGCAGAGGGTAATGAACCCTCAGGTGCCATCACAACAACCACCAACCAGGAACCCACGCCCCACTTCAAGGACCATCCAGTTTGGAATCTCCTATAGAGCCGCACTAAATGGACAGGGAGCGACCCCACAATCGACAGACCAGGAGCCATAACCCAGGCTGAGATCGTTGTCACGGGGCAGATACCAACCTCAAATTCAACAGCCACAGGCGGATCAACCCAGACAAGAAGCGCCTCTTCCTCAACGACAGCCACCCAGGAGAGCGACCTGCCATCTCCTATGTTCCTCCATCACCAGCTTCCTTTGATCTCCAAGCCATGCTCCATTCCTTCTTCTCCGATTTCCGCGCCCTCCTCACCCCTCTTATAACCCTACTGACAACAGTACTGGATAAATTGACTTCCTCATCTATCTTAAAATGAGTCCTTCCAATCCTAATTCCTTCTCTAATTCTAACGGCATCCAAACACACACAAACGAACTCAAACTGACACTAGAAGATAAGGGTACAGATGTACTATTACTTACCGAAACATGACTAACTAAAAATAAAAACTCTACAAACCCAAACGGACGGGTTCATAGTGGAACTGCGCTCCTCATTCGCACTTTCCATACTCATCATTTGATACCTTCCACTCCTACAGACTCCCTCCAATCCTCTTCAATGTCTATCCATACTACCACTTCTCCAATTACCCTTTCCGCAGTGTATTGCCCACCTAACAAACCTGTTATCTCAAGCCAATTCCAAGAGCACTTTAAATCCTTAGGTCCTTAGAGAGGAAACGGCCTCACTGGCGGAGACTATAAAGCGAAACACCTTCAGTGGGGCACGAGAGCGACCAACTCCCGTGGCCGTGCTCTGTATAATGTTATTTCCTCTCACAATTTCTCTACTTTATGTCCCTCCTCCCCTACCTACTGGCCCACTGATACTAACCGTCTTCCTGATATCCTGGATTTTTTGATTTGTAAAAATCTTATTCCTTTTCACCACTCCGTAACTACGTTAAATGATCTTTCCTCTGACCATAGCCCTGTACTCCTGACACTGTCACTCACACCCATCCCTAGACAATTGCCACCTTCACTAATAAATGGTCCCATTGACTGGCCATTTTTCAGAACTCTACTTGAAGAGTCGCTTGACCTCGGAGTCTCCTTGAAAACTCCTGAAGAGCTGGATGATAGTGTCCAGTTCTTTACTTTCACGATCCAGCAGTGTCTCTGGGATGCAAACTCAAAATCTAACTGCACCCAGTCCACTACATATTCACCAGAGCCCATCCCCGATTCAATTAAGAACCTTATACGGGCAAAGCGTAAAGCTCGAGCCCTGTTTCACAGGTTCAGGCATCCCTCAGACCGAAGGAAGTTCAACCAGCTATCCCGTCTCGTAAAACAAAAACTAGGTGATTTACGAAATAAGGCATTTAATGCCTACCTGCCAAGCCTCTCAGTAGCAGACAAATCCCTCTGGACTGCAACTCGCAGAATTCTGAAACACCATGAACCTTCCACCCCCTTGCGTCGAGAAGATGGCTCCTGGGCCTCTTCCGACAAAGACAAGGCCCAAATGTTTGCTCGACATCTAAGAGAAACATTTACTCCTCATCCAGATCCTAACAGTTTGTCAAATAATGTAGAGGTTGAGGAGTCACTGGACACACCATTACCAATGTCCTTGCCGATTAGGGCAGTAACACCATTTGAGGTCAAGTATATTATTAAACATCTGCCTAAACGCAAAGCACCCGGCTATGATTTAATCACCGGATTAATATTTCGAAACCTACCCCAAAAAGCAATCATTTTCCTGACATACCTCTATAAAAGTGTCCTTCGAACCACCCACTTTCCACTTCTCTAGAAATTCTCTGAAATAATCCTGTTTTCCAAACCCGGTAAACCTGCTCACAATAGATCATCCTATCGACCAATCAGCCTTCATCCTTTAATGTCCAAGGCATTTGAGAAAGTTCTTCTAAAACTATCATAAATTCCTCAAATATCCTTCCCAATCATCAGTTTGGCTTCCGTTCCCAGCATTCTACCGTCCAGCAGGTGTTTCGCGTTGTAGACTACATTTCCTCTTCCCTCGAGCGAAAAGAATTCTGTCCTGGTGCATTCTTGGACGTCACTCAAGCATTTGACCGAGTATGGCATTCTGGACTATTATATAAGCTCAAGTCCATATTCCCAAGTACCATCTACCTAATTCTCAAATCTTATCTTTCTAACCGTTTCTTTAGGGTCCGGCAAGGATCAGATTACTCCGAACACTTCCCTGTGAAAGCGGGTGTTCCACAGGGCAGTGTGCTTGGACCCATCCTTTTTACCCTTTATACTGCAGACATCCCTACCTATCCTAATACCCTACTGGCCCTATTTGCAGATGACAAAGTCATCCTCACTTCCCATCCTGATCCTAAAACCGCTTCCAATATTCTACAAAACCATCTAGATGCCATTCAGCACTGGTGTAGCAAATGGAGAATTAAGATAAATGAGTCCAAATGCGTACAGGTAAACTTTCAACTAAGAAAAGATTCCCCCTATAATGCCACATTTAATAATATCCCTATACCCCTCCTTAAATCAGTCCGATACCTTGGGTTCCACCTTGACTCACGACATAATTGGAGCCAACATATAAAAATCAAACGACAAGAACTCAACAGACGCTACGGACTCTTATACAGACTTATAAACAGGCGTTCACAGCTCACAACAGAGAATAAACTGACTCTCTATAAAACACTAATACGACCGATCTGGACATACGGTGCAGAACTCTGGGGTGCCGCAAAGCCTTCCAACATCCAACGTATTCAATCCTTCCAATCCAAAATCCTAAGAGTTATTGCAAATGCTCCATACTACGTCTCGAACTCTACCCTACATCAAGATTATAATATCCCATTCGTCCAAGACTTCATCTCCTCTCGCTTCACGCTCCTCCACTCTAAACTCTAATTTCACCCTAATCCATATGCTCAGTCCCTGTCACCGGACTCCAACCCCTATGATCCACCCCGACGACTAAAACGAAGATGGCCCCATGACCTCCTGGGGACATAATCTGTAAATAATTTGAGAGTGGTGTCATTGGTCACCTTCTCTCCTAATGTGATTGCTATTGTATGTCGTTTTTTTTTCTCTATTTCATTGTGGTGATCAAATTACAAAATGTTTTAATTTAACAGAATGTAATAAATAAATAAANGTTGGTAGAAGTAATGTAGAAGACAATTCTAAACACTATAGCTCTAAGAAAGTACCTAGCGAAGGGACTAGTTGAAAGAATCGTCGACTCTTTGAGTACTAGTTAATCACGGTGAGTACTGGAGAAATAAAGAGTAGGACTTCAAAAATAATGTCTTCAATGTTGAAAATTAAGAATCCTGAAAAAGACGAGGCAGAACCTAAAACTTTGGTTTTGTGTATCTTTTGAATGAAAATATATATCAGGCACTCATTTATTTTATTGAGGACACTTGAATAAACCTACAAAAAGGAATTTTCTCCCATTGCCTCCATTTAATCGAAGAAGTTCTGAAATGTAGGCCGAAACATTTGAAATAACAAGAACTTTTTTTTTCTTACAAATTAGGTTTAATTTATTCAAATTCAAAGACCAAACTCTCGATCTATCTTTCCTCAGAAGGAATTTTCACTTCGTATACTGTAATAGCTAAAGCCAAGGAAACATTTGATATAAATTGAATAATTTGCATGGTTTTCAGTAACTCTACTGCTATAATACTATGCAAAACATCTGAGACATAGCTTGTTTTGTCCGGGGAAAAGGAGATCGAATTTGAAGGTCATTGTGGAGTAAAGAGTTTGTGACGTAATAGGGTGCATCAACTATGATTCTGAGGATTTTGGGTTGGAAGGACTGTTTTCTTTGGATGTTAGAGATTATTAGTAGATGTTTTTTTTTTTGGAGGGGGGGTAGATCCAAAAATACAATTTTAAAAAAATTTAAATTTTTCAAATTGTATTTTTTTAAAATCAATCTTGAACGAACCCCAACAAAAACATCTACTAGGAATATATTTAAGAATGTATCGAGGAATAATGATTCTCTTCTGCTTATCCTTGAGACAAGAAAATTTTTCATTTATTCTTTCAGCTTGTACGACTGAAGTCTTAATTTTTCTGTAAATTATTAATGAAACCATCTTATTTTAGAAATCTTTATGAGTTCATGCGGTTGGTTCTTGCTGGTAGTTTTTTTCTTCTTCTATTAACTTTCATTGGGAAAACAGAGCATAACATGCCAGGGTTTTGTCAGACCAAAGTTCTTTTCAGACGAAAGTTATAGTTTTTATCTTCAAACAATCTTTCATATTTAGAGATGCGAGAAGAAGAAAACTACAGCTTCCGATATGTTCCAAGTGCCTGATTTCAGTTGAACTTTGACCGGAAATGGTGAACAATAAATTGAAAGGTTATATTTCAGCTGAAAGGATACATCAGTCAAAAGGAGCCTAACTTTTCCATAAGTTGCAAAGCGATCCCCGAAACACTCTTGGAAAAATTCTATTCTTACACAAGTCAGCTAAAATATCCATAACCTTATAGGAAGCACTTTCTCCCATGAGAAAAATTGAAAATTATACTTGTTTTTCCCTTTATGATCAACTTCGGATATTCATAAGTCAAATTATTAGTTTACATTATTAAGAAAGTGTAATAATATAATTGATAAATAACAAAACATGAACCTCTATAGACACATATAATACGAAAATTAAGATGAAAAAAAAAATGTTAATCTGCCATTACAGATGCAGAAATTTAACAAATGCAAAAACTTTACCGTAAACTCTGAACGCAATCGATCATATTTAAGGTTTAGATACTGTTCGTTTTGACAAAATGCCATTTTTGCCATTAACCCTTTTACATCAATTCTTCTCCTTGGCATTTAAATTAAATTTTATTTACTATTTTATACATACATTTCATTGAATTATTAGAAATCTGCTAAGATTAAGCAGTAACAGCTCGATGGATAAATTTCCTCTTTGATACAACTAAAATCCAGTTATGATGAATAAAAGATTATTCTTGTTGAGAGATTAGTAGTAAGGTCTTTATGGACTACTTGCAAAACAGATTATTTTCTTTTGCTATTCCTGTCTTCCAGTATTTCTTCTCAGCCGAATTTTCAACCCCCTTGCAAGACGTCCGGGAATTACCTCCAGTCAGGGAGGAAGAGATAAAAGCCAAATTTGACTCTTCAAACTCCTGTATATTTGCCTTTGATGTCGCCTTCTCTAACCAAGAGATCGACTCATGACACGCGAAAGGGCAGAAAGAATTCATAAGACGATACAACAAACCCTCTTGCCTCAACTTATCGTTGACTTTCTCAAACTTTCATTACTTGTTTTCCGTCTGCTCAGCGAAAGATTTTCGCCCTAAGCCCTTTCAAGAAGACTTGCAGTTAGCAAAACATTATTGACGTCATAAATGGTTCCTCGGGGAAAAGAATACATAATTAATTCTACTAAATTAATCTTGATTAGAAATGAAATTTATTTATCATATTCGCGTTATTATATATATATATATATTTTTTTTTTTTTTTTTTTTTTTTNTTATTTATACTTAACCTTTTACAAGGAAAGTATAAACATTTGTGTCTAACACGTTTGCGTCACTATGAGACTTATTAGTAAGGTTCTGATGACACAAAATATAAAAAAAATGTATTGGGATGTGAACTGTAGAACGGAATAAGTATGTGGAAGAAGGTTTTTTTCTTTGGGGTCAGAGGTTATCTACCATAAGTTATTTTTAAGAAACAAAATATCTGTGTACCATGAAAAGATGAAAATGTTTTACGAGATTCAACCACGGTTGATATCCATCAATCAAGGGCAGACAATAGGCGCCAGATATCTATAAGTTTTCCCAATCTACAAATACAAAAGATGAGTCCGCACACAATTTTCTGGGACACCACAGTACTATATAAGAGCAAGGAGTTTGAATTTTCCTTTCCTTACAATTTTGATTACTTTTACAAGCATCTACGATCTTATCCTTCCTTTAATAAGTGAATACTTAACAGAAGAAAACCTCCGGAAATTTTCCAATTTTATCTCCGATTTTACTAATTATTTATTGTTTTTTAGTTATTATTGAAATAACTGAAAAACAATCAATAAATTCACCACTATATTTTTTTTTAAACTCAAATTATTGATTAAGATAATTACAATTCTATTTTTAGGAAATTTAAATTCCTCTTTAGAGATAAAAAGATGCAGAGGATAAAATATAATTCATTGCTAAAATAACTCGAGAATCATAAAGAAATCTGGTATTTTCAAAAATTCCAAGAAATTGGCTAAAGTCGATAAGAATACGGCGAAAAATACTGCTTTTCTTTATTTCTTACTATTATGATATGTAATGCTCTTTACAGCACAGAATCCATATTTAAGTTTGTACCATATTATCTTCCTGCCAGAAATGTCTTATCATATCGCCTATCTATCCCTTAGAGACTATGCGTTGTCATTAAATGTTATATTTAATGGAATAGCAATAAGTTAACTTAATATTTTATGTCAACTAGTCTATCTTCCCTTACACAAATTCAAAATACTACTATACTAACGTCCCAAAAATTAATGTGTTTTAGTTCAGAAGCAGGGGTTCTAATGAAGACCAAACTTTTTAGTCCTAATATATTCGTTGTTACTGCAGTTTCCAAAACCGTCTTAGATAATAGTAGGTGTGAAATGTAATTCTCTAACGTAGATTTTGCGACAGAGAAATAAATTAAAGAATGATTCTTCGATGAGTGATCGCTTCTCCCTTAGAGCAAAGCCTAGAACAAACTTTATTGTTCATATCAAGCCCATGGAATCCATACGGCTTTAAGGAAACACAGAAGAACTGCTCAAATAACTTAGCTTCAAAATACGGGCAAGTAAACGATTTTACATTGGTTTTACCTGAGGAAAAAAAAATCAAATATAGCACAGTCCTTATTTTCACTATTTTACTGATATATATATATATATATATATATATATATATATATATATATATNATTTTAAAATAAAAATAATAATTATCAAAAAACACTTTTCATAGACCAAAAACTTTTTTTCTAAACATTAAAGGCATTTATCCTAATCTTAAAATAAGGAGTAGTCAATTTAAAATCAATATAACCACTATTTAAGAACATTAATTTTTTCACAAGTTATGCGTATTTTTATTTCTTTAAATTTCCATTGAATTGTAATAAGCTCAATTTCTGTTGTAAATTAAACTCTGCAATTATTACAAACAAGTTGGGCTGGCCTTTTTGAGCAATCAATGATATAAAAATAAACTTCAAAAAATGATTTCAACAGTTTTTCAATTAGCATGTAATAAGGCTTTAGTTGCCATAGAGGTTATTATTTTGGAAATAGAGACCTAAAAGCTTTTCGTAATAATGCAATTTTTTAAAAAAGTTTTAGTTCCCTTTCAACCACTTAGAGTCATGGAGATATATATATAAATTAAGTTTTATTATTTTATACAATATTTTGAATTAATGTAATTTAAAGTCTACTTTGTTTAACATAAATTATTATAATAAAAACAGAACAAATAAAATGTCATATTAGGAGACAGCACCCCATTACCCCAATCTCAAATTACATTTCAGTCAATGGGGAGCATTCAGAGGACATGGTTTGTGCAAATGACATAGTATGTTGTCATTCATATTGTTTATTCTAGAAAAATGAGAAACAGGACGAAATGACATCTTTGACAAAATAGTTATTAAATTTGTCTTGAGGGGTAGACTTATATATGTAATAGTGAGTATTTGTGATTATTTTGAGGATTTTTAATGCAAATAATCGTGATTTAAATTACAGAAAATTTTGACAACACTATATAATTGTATTCCTGACATACATCTATAATTGTATACTTCGAACTACCCAGTTCCCACTCTTCTGGAATATTCTAAATTAATACTTTTAACTAAATCTGAAAAACCCTTTATCCTACCATCTTATGATTCTCTTTCCTACACTTTCCAAGGTTTACGAAAAAAATCTGCAAACCAAATAATGCCTTCCATTGATATAGAAGAATTGATAATGATCAATATCCTCCCAAATCATCAGTTTGGTTTCCGTAAGCATTCTACTGTCCAGCATGTGTTTCGCGTCGTAGACTACATTTCCTCTTCCCTTGAACGCAAAGAGTACTGCCCAGGAGCTTTTTAGGATGTTTCCCAAGCATTTGATAGAGTCTGGCACAGTGGTCTTCTGTTTAAGCTGAAATACATACTTCCTAATAACACTTACCTTATCCTTAAGTCTTACTTATCTAACCGTTTCTTTAGGGTTCGGCAAGGATATTCTGATTTCTACCAAGTGGAAGCGGGAGTCTCTCAAGAAAGTGCGCTTGGACCTATCCCATTCATCCTATACACTCCTGACAACCCTACCTATCCAAGTATCTTCTTAGCTCTATTTGCAGACGACAAGACTTGGAATTTTTTTTTTGTTTTGTTTGCTGTGTTAGCCTCCCTTGCAACCTCTTAGGGTCATTGGAGGGAGGGGCTATCTACAGGTTGCCACCCCATTTTAAACACCCACGGCTCAGGACAAGCTTCCATTTATAAATAAAAGATTGACCTGGGCGGGATTTGAACCCGCGGCGTCAGGATTGCGAGACCCGTACGGATCCCCTGAGCTACAAGACTTGGAATTAACTACCTTTTGAAACTAGGTCCTCTTTAAGTATGACAAAGAAGACTTACATTTTTTTCTCATAGTTTTTGTCACTTATTTAGACTTTTATTCTTCTATTTTCCAATTCAGGTAGCTCCTATAATTAACAATTTAGAATAATTTGTAAGCTAATCAACATCATGATCAACTTCATAGGAAGCATTGTATTTTAAATATTAATTTGTACGTTTGATCAATACAATAATTACAAAATCTTTAGTTTATTTTAAAACTCATCGAGTGGTCGGTGGAAAAATGAGAGGCGAGAATTTGCTAAGCCTTATTTATAAAAATATGTGAATATATTTGAAGTTAATAAACAGCCATATTTTAGGTACCTCACATTTCTAACCTTCATTCATTTTTATTTTATTAAATTTTTTTTTTCCAGAAGCATGTGTTTTCAAGCCGGTAATATACCGGTCAGATAATACTTTTTTTTTTCCTAAATGTATTATCTGAACGTGTAAGTGGAAGATAATATGAAGGAGAATTACCCTTTCGAGGTGAAGAGCAAGGTGTAAAGAGATCCCAATAACAGCTAGGTGAGAGTCAGCAGTGACTGTGATGAGAACGCGATAACAGCCAAAGAGAAGGTGATTGATCATGGCGTGAAGCGTCAGACCACTCCATCAGCGCTCAAAGCCGGGTCGCTAACAAGGTTTTAATGACGTAATGACGTAGGGCGAGGTTGTGTACTGTGGACGGCAAGCACTGTCACTTAAAGCTGCTATAACTAAAATAAAATACATTGGCTTTATCTCTTCGCCTCCTCAACACCCAATACTTTCCAGAACTCCCACTACAGAGTGTGATAATCACAAGCAACTGATATCCCACTACGTTCTCTGAGTTTCCAGAAACCAATTCGATTTTTTTTAAATTTTTCACAATCTAAAAAACAACGATTATAAAACGATATTTAACTTTTTAACTTCACTTATCGGATTTCAACTAAACTCGAGTCAAATGAATTCATTCAAAGAAATGAAATGAAAAACCTAAATACCAAATTTGGTTTCGATGTTATAAAGGAAATTACTTGCATTACTTTTAGGAAATTTGAGCTGATTAAAAAATGATCAAATACAAATACTTTATCAGTCACTCCTAATGGGGAATCACGAAAAACAGCTTTTATTTTATTTTTAAAATCATGTAATTTTTTTTTCTATTGTTATACTCATTACACTTTATGTCAATTCCAGCAAAACAATTTTCTACATTATCATTCATTTTCTTATCAATTATTTTTCTTTTTAAAAAGGATACCGGCCTCAATTAAGAGTATTACAAATGAAATCGGATCACCTTTGTTTCATAATAGAGAAGATATAAAAGGAAAAAGGTTTCTGCGATTTGTCCCTTGTTATTCTGAGAAACTGATCGGCTCAGATATAATTAAAGACTACCAGCCAACAAGTAATCATTCTACAGCAAATAAATAAACCTTTTAACTTTGAAAAAATATCACTTAGACCTCATTATTTCTACCCCACCTCTTTTATTTTCTCTCCCTTATTTAATCTAATCCCTCTCTCTCTCCCCCCTCAAGCCCTCGCTCTCTCTCTCACTCACTGCCTTTCTCNATATATATATATATATATATATATATATATATATATATATGTGTGTATCGCTTTATGATCCCACCTTAGCGAAAATAACGTAAGAAGATTTGGAAACTGAAATCCATGATTTTAGAGTGGTTTTTAAAAAGTTATTATTATTATTAATCATTTCTGTGATTACTTTGCCTGTTTTGTAGATCAGAATAAGATCCGCATACAGAACCATTTGGAATAGAGCTATGACCGTATATATATATGTTTAAAAACAAAATTATGTCAATTGGTGATAGGTCTGCTAGCTGTTAATAAAGATTCAAATTAGCATCATTTAGCATCCATAGCAAGTGTATCTTGAACACTAGGTGGAACTCTATTGAGAAACGTAACTGTGAGGAGAAAGTGATCACTATTGTATGTATCAGTAAGGTCTTTCACCATTACTCTGGGGGCTAATGATGGGATACATAAAGAGAGGTCTGTTGCAGATAAAACTTTGCAAGTACTGGAACAAAAATTTGTTGAGGGAGATTCACCTTATACGAATTCAACTATTATTCAGACGATTTTCGACAATTCGTCCACGGTGGTCTATCGGATCGCTACCCCAGTTTAGTTTGTGGTAATTAACATCACCAAAGAGTAGGAACGGATACGGCAATTGTAAAGTCAAGTTCTGTACTCGTTCTATTGAAAATGGTGTACCAGCAAGAAGTTAGAGAGAACGAATAGTGAGGGGGGAGTGTAAGTGGGATCAAAGGAAATTATTTAATCTAAATTTAAAAAAAATCAAAGCAATTGTACTTTCCTTACATAAAATTAAAAGTAACTTCGTACTTTGAAGTTGTTTGCTCATAGAAGCTTGATGGCTTTGTCAGGCAAAACTTCTATATGAAAGTTTGGTTGCGGGCTCTTACAGAAGTTATCACCAGAAGATTTGTCTCTAGCTACCTTCCTAAAGGTATTTCATTAATCTTAATAAAACTCATACGACAAGACTGCGGCATATCCTGTTAGAGAACTTTAGGACTAAAAATTTCGAACAACTAGAGGAAAACGCCATTCGAGCTCTAGGACTCCCCATGTACATACAACACAAACCCCACCAGCCGACACAGTGATATAAAAAAAATATAATTATAAAAGTTGAAAATAGAAGATGATGTTGTAGGGAGCCTCGAAATTTAGGTCCAAAGCAATAATCTCGGAGGGGAGCAGGTGATAGGTACAGATCCTGGGATAGTCAGAGATGCCCTTAACTCGGCAATAAACAGGCTCTCAGATTACTGGCAATAAACTCCAGCCCAATGCTCCAGCCATAAACTGGATAGGCCTTGAATGTCTTCATTCAGCACAACAAGAATAGAGCAGTCCCATTGCTCTGCTTCTGTATGATACAAGTGAGGAATACCCCAACCCTTAGAGAAGATACAGAGGAGAAAATGTGAAAACGCAATATCTTATCTGTGCATAAGGGTTGATACGAACTGTCTCCACACAGCCTGGTAAGACCGTCTTGTAAACATAATGTCCTTGCATCTCATGCTTGCAGCGTCTTCATTAGTGTACTGAATAAGCATATGAAATGAATAAGGACATGTTGGCTAGCGAGTTTATCGTGTAATAGCGTCACAAACACTTTTTATAAAAAACTTCTACTGGGAGTTGAGGTTAAACAATGAAATGAGTTTGCCTCTATTAGTGTTGATAATAAATAAAAGGCACCACATATTGTTAATATTTGTGACAGGTATCAGGTCACTGATGATCAGACAATTGACGCCGAAAGCTGCATAGTTAGTAAAGGACATGATAAAGTGGGACGTTGGCATCTCTTCTTCCCCATTAGTACATTTTGTATAACGGATGATAATCTTCAACAATTGAATTTATAGTGTTAGCCTCCCTTTCAACCACTTAGAGTCATGGAGGGAGGAGCTATTACCTACAGGTGGCCACCCCATTCTAAACATCCATGGTTCTGAGCAAGCTTTGTCTCATAAATAATTAAAGGGGTCAGGATTGCGAGACCCTCACGGATCCCCTGAGCTACCCTGTTGCCTCTTTATCTCTATAACATAAACCTCTGTTTAGTACACAATTTCTGATCAAACAGAACTATCTAGGTTGTTTTTTTTTTTTTCAATTTTACTTAAATTTGAGAATTTACCAATAAAATGTAGAACTTTCGACCAGTCCAGCTCTTACAACTTACAATGTACCATTCACACTTCTATCAGGAGAATTAAAGGCTGTATTAAAATTAAATATATCAGTATTTAACATGTATGTAAACTATTCATTAAGCAGAGGACGCTTACCTGCTCAAGGTTAACAGGAGAGGACCCCCTTCAAACTACTCGCCCTACACGTTATCAAAACCCATTCTCCAAGCGTTTTTAGTTGTTTGCAAAAGTAGAATAAAAAATATAGCAAACAACGAAGCTTATGTATAGTAACCCTACTCATGATTTTTATGAGGACATTACTAAGCCTGCTGAGAGGAAGGTAAAATATAATAGCCCTCCGGAAATGGATTTGGAACGTAGAAAGCAACAAATCAATTCCGAAATGAAAAATATATAAAAGGCATGACAGATCCAGATTTTTTCCCTCGATTGATGAAAAGTGTATATTAATGTATACCAAAAAATTATGTCTCATAAAAAATTAACTTTTAATTAACTGCAAAAGAGTGTGATTTTCTTATATTGTTACCCTGATTTCGTCGCTAAAGGAGCTTATAATCCTTGAAAATCACTGAAGCTGATGTTAAAACTAATATTGAACATTTTTCGAGAGATAAGATATATAAACGAGAGATATAAACTGTAAATTCAGATACTTGAAAAAATAAAGTGTTTTTGGAGTTTTTAATACGACAGTTAGAAAAAAAAAATTCAATTATTAAATAAGAGGCGCAAAATTGAAGAAATGAGGTAAACAAGGCTATGTTGGTTTTTGATCACTGGTTTGTCAATGACGCCTTGACTGGGTCCTGGATTACAGGGGACTGGTAGGTTGAGGGGAAAATATGTTTGTGTATCATAACAACATAAGGACATATCTTAATCCCCTAATTACGACATTGTATTTCTAGAAAAGAAATTGATGGGAAAAAATACATTCTCACAGCGTAGCACCAAGGTCACTCAGCTATAACCACATGACCAGCCTCACATCAACAATACAAATCAATTATTAAAGAACTAAGATTTGAGGAAGATTTTCCTATCGTCTCCTACAATGTTTGCCGAATTCAATTCAATCAAAGAAAAGAATCAATGTTTAAAGAATTTATTTTCAAGTATGACATTTACATATTATTATAGCCGTTTGTAAGAAAAACATGTTTTAGTAAAAATTTTTGAAGGATATATATTTGAATGAGATGTAAATAAAGAAAAAACCTTTTCAAAAGAGTACAAGACAGCCACAATTCGGTGGAATCTTTGATAATAACTACGGACTATTCCCATAATTTCGTGTAGGCATTTATCAACCCCTAGACGTGTCGGGAGAGTTAACGTTCTACTCGGAAAAAGGATATGGGCCCCTGCTGTCTCCCAGGACCTCCTGGGTTCCTGGTCTCTCGGTAACGTACTTCTTCCTGAGAAATAATAAATCCTATTCTACCTGTTCTTTAACAGAGATAACAACAATAAATGGTCTCAAAAACCTAATACTTAGCAAAAATTCTATTTTTTTTTTTTTATGTTTCATTAAATAAATAAAGTTATTTAAAAAAAAAAAACTTTCTCGTGGATGGCATTTGAGTTAATCCCCCATTTCTTTTCATCCAATGTAGCTCGGCATTTCATTTTATATTTAAAAGCGACATGCTAAATTTTCATTNTTTCAAATATATATATATACTTTACAGTTAACTTTAATTAATGAATTAAAGCAATAACTTAAATAATTTCAAAGAAACTAAACAAAGTCCTACTACTTTTACTCGACTCCTGAAATTTGTAAATATTTTCGAGTAGTTTAAAGATATAAATGTGAATATCTTGATGCACGGGAGGGATATTAAGAGTCATATTTAACATTAGCTTTCAAGTTTCCAAAAATAAGATAAATTCCCAACCATTACTATTTCCAAAAATTATTATAGCGCAATATTAAAATTACTGTTGTAAAATATCAAAAAAAAAAGTAAGCATATTATTAATACAGGAAGTACACAGATATTTTTTAAAGAGTTTTTGACCGCAGAGATTATTAGCAGATACTTTTTGTTAGAGTTCAGTCAAGAATACAAAAAATAAACCTTTTTTAATTGTATTTTTTGGACCAACCTTGACCAAACCCGAAAAAAACACATCTAATGCTACTATATTTTTTTTCGCGCTGGAAATATTTAAGGAAGCAAGAGTTAAAATAGAAGAATGTAAAATCCCAGGACGACGAGACTTATTGTAGCCCTCGGCACAAGTTACGCCCTCTCAGTCTGGCTGTGGGGTGGTAATCCAGGCAGAGTGGTGAGGCCATTGTCCCTAGAACAGGGCCATGTTCCGTCTCGCAGCTCTGCATGACACTTTGACTCCGATGCTAGAACGAGGGTTCAATGTTTTAGCGGGTTTTCACCATCGAACACCTAGCAATTCCTATCTACACCACACTGAAGCTTACAAGGTCTGTGACATAGGAGCCGGGGAAGTAAGCGAATTCCTCACTATAGCAGTTGATGAATATTCATATTTTTTCTGAGATGATTTTAGTTGGGGTTCGGTCAAGGTAGATCCAAAAAACACAAAATTAAAAATGTATTTTTTAATAAAGGATTATCTGCCAACGTTTCGACTTACGTTGTAAGCCATCTTCAGGGCTATCATGAAGATGAGAGAGGACGTCCTGTCCCCGAGTTCACATTTCCATGACTTTTATTCATATTTTTTATTTAAATTTCTATTTCGAGTAATCCCCCTCACATATAGAATATATTTTTTATCATTAAACACATCTGCGTTTTGGTTTATTGCAGTAAACTAAATAATATTGCCCCTTCAGCGAAAAGTTAGGTACAACAGTTGTTTTGGAAACAATTGTTTTAACTTGTTGCATTCAAGTGATTTGTGTTATATTCCTATTAAAGGTGTATAAGATACCCATTTACATTTATGTGTGTGGTGTGTAAATGAGTATCTTATAATTACTGAACTGTTAATTTATAAATTAATAAATATAAGATAGTAATGGTATTTTTAAAATAACTATAGATGTAATTATAGTTTTTTTTAGTTTAAAAAAAATTAAGATAATACTTGTGTCTGTATTAAAGCTATTGTCACGGCAAACTCGGGCTGACGGCTTATAGAAGCCAAGCCTTATGTTTTTATTACTGTGAAATTATGTCTTTGTACCTGTAAATAATTAAAATAAAAACATTTATCTATCTATCTACATGAGTATATTTTAAAAAGTTTTGTTCCCGACCCAGTGAACCTGATGTTCTTATACAATTAATGAGAGGGAATAGAATAAAAAAATCTATCTGTCCCAGCCAGGAATCGAACCTGGATCTCCTGCTATCCGGGCCGGTGCACTTACCAGTTATGCTACCAGGACGCGCTAGATA